>CAXIVR010000007.1:115714997-115997497 GCA_964035755.1 Teleogryllus oceanicus
GTGTGAGGTTGTGGCTGACCTGTACAGGATCTAACAACTATTCGGGCACGTGGGAGTAGGTCATTAACAAGCTACATGCAACAATTAATCTGCGTTCGTTTACTTTAATGTCGAACCAAGTGATGTTCGACATTATTTATTTTCTTTAATTCCTACGCTAATTCGTTATTTCAGTTGAAATGTATACCAACTGGGGTCGTTGCTCTCCCATGACTCACATAAAACACTTAACGACAAACAAAATAAACACACAAACACATCAACGATATAATACACTTAAATTACATGACACAAAATCCAATATATTTCCATTCATACTGACAATTATAAATAAACTCATTCACACCCGAATGCGCATTCTGCCTGTATATCTAATGAATCTATTTTTTACGTTAAGACAGAACTTGATCTTGTACAGAAGCTAATTTTAATCTTCCTCCTCCTTCACTTATGAATTTCATAACAAAAAAAAACAACAACAAAGTTTCATGAACTTCCCTTTTGCCGAAAACGCTGTAATCCGCAGCAAACCATTGTTGCGCGCCGTCCTCGCTGTATATTACGCAGCGTCCTCCAAATCCATCCTCCCGCAGCGTTTCTCCATCACCCCACACATTACCAAAAATTTCTTGAACTCGCTAATATCTTCTTAGCATGTCATTTCATTCCCCTATCATCCTATTTTCATTACGCAACTAGTAACGCGATTATCTGTCTATCGCGTGCTATATTTCCTCCAAAAAGTTCTATTATAGAATATACTGCGACACATCAAATATTTCCGCGTTTGCATCGTTATTACGAACATCATTGCCTAAACTCACTATATCCATTCATGTTTAAAAATTTTATCTTTTCGAGCCTTGTTCCCACGTCTGACTTCGAGTTCGCTACACATCATCCTCCTCGTCATTGTTGCGTTGTGTCTTCAACTTTTTTTCTGAAACATTTACCGATCGCTTACGTGTCTTTACCAAAAATATCATACCATTTTTATTTAATTCTGTCCTTTCCAGGCTATTTCTCTTTATTACTACTTTTCATTATCAATTTACGTCTTATTACTATTTCTTTTACGATTTCCTAATGTGTATTAACGCCAAAATTGCTTAATTTCAGTCGCTCAGCGTCTTAACGTAGTTGTGACGTCAGCGCAACGCATCATTGTTCTCTCGTGAAAATTCCAAATATACAATTTCAATTTGCATCTCTACTGCAGCTCCTCGATATTTTTCAGAGTTGCGAGTAATGTCATAATTTTCCGCGTGATTTCCTTTGTTAATCCCGAAAGTTTCATTTCAATCGCTTTACGCGTTCTCTTAATTTTTAGAAAAAAAACGCTCCTTTACATTACCTTTCTTATGATAACAATGGCTGTAAACTTGTAATATCGTCAAAAGTGTACTTTCAAAATCACTCATATCTTTTAAACCCTGATGCGATTTGCTTCGGATAACTTTTGAAATGTTCCTCTAAATGAATGCTATTGATTCGTACTGTCCAAATTGGGATTTTGTCGCGTCTTCTTTAATTTATAAAATAATTATTAGTGCGCGACACCGCTTTCTTCTGTTTTTCCATCTCCTACTCATGCCATTCCTTGTTATGTTTGTTCTTTGCATCTAAATTGTTCGTGGGGATCTTAGATTGTTACAATGGTAAACCTGTAAGTTACAGCACTCTATTAAGTATTTTTGGGGTTGAAAGTGGCATAATTTGAGCCCTGTGAACTTTTATCTTTACACTGGATTTTCAAGATAGTTTTTCAAGGATAAGTTTACATTTCAGTAATTATATATATTTGTTAATATAACTGCTATCCTTTCCCCGTCATTAGTAGAATGCATTTCCCAATTTTTGTTTTTTATATTTCCTAATTGCGAGCACATAATCTCCAAAACCGGGCTCTCTTGGGGGTCCATGTTTACAGTGGGGGTCAATAATCCCGCAAGTTTCATTCTTTATCTTTTTAATGTGTTAATCGTTTTATTTCTATTATATTTAAAACTTCAACAATGTTTAATTTCTCTTGCTTATTCAGTAACTGACCGTTATTATACCCGAATACAAACTATTGCCTGAAGTTGACAATTTGTGGGATACACAGAACATCAGCTTGAGGAATATTTGAAAGCAATTTAGTCGGGAATAAATTCACAAAAAGAAGTTGAAGATTGCTTTAAAATAAGTAGATCGACTATAAAAAGACCAATCCATTCAGAAACTGGGCCATCCTGAAGTTATGGCAGAACTGCTTTCAATGACTACCTCCCAGGTGAGATTGGGTAAAATTATTTTTAATTCGGCGCTAACTGTTAATAATTAAATATTGGATAATCAAAGTTGTCTTTCAGCAGTTGAAGTTATCTTGGTGTTCATAGTATATGTACATTCATTTTTTATCAGAAAACCTGGAAACTACGTGGACCTATTGCAAAAATCAGTGGTTTTACAAACGAAAACATCGTGGGGGATCTAGAAGCCCACACACCAGTGTAATTTAAACCCAATTTTTTATATCCATTGTGCTTTGTGTTGAATATATATTATCAAACTACTCTCGAGCATTTTACATTTAGCCGTCAGATTTGTAGAAAAAAATTGTAAACATTTTTTTTGTTTGTCATATTACTAAAGAATATGAAAGTAAAAATTTTCATCCTGGGATATAGATGTAAAAAATTATCTATTAAGAATTAAAATTAAATAATAAAAATACAAAAAATGTGAGACGCAACTCTGCCGGATCTTCTTTCAAGCCACGGCCACTACCCACCCTAAATATAGCATAATATTCTGGGGAAGCTCAACCTTAAGTGCCCACACATTTAGATTGCAAAAGAAAACTATCCGAATAATGAAAAAATCCCATCCACGTGATCCGTGCAAGCCTCTTTTCATTGAGCCTGGAATCTTACCATTGCCTTGCCTATTTATTTATGAGTCTGTAGTATTTGTCAAAATTGACTTACTTAACGGTGGGAACTTATTTTCATATAATACTGAGTTACAACACTCGATGTATAAATCATGTTCATCAAGTGTCAGTATCAACAGCTCACTACAAGGAATCCACATACAATAGTTGTACGTTACTTTACAACCCATTGCCAGATGAAATTAAACAATTAAAATTGGTACACAAATTTAAGTTAAAAGTAAAATCTTTTCTGCTGCAAAACTGTTTCTATACAGTTAGAGACTATACTGATCGTCAAAAAGAAAAATAATGTTTACTTTAACAAAAACAAGATATAGTATAATGAATTAGTTTACATTTGAATTGTGTATTTTTTTTTAAAAAAAGGCTCAATATGCCTGTAACAAATAATGTACTTCAGCTTCCGGGTCAATGACCCCCGTCTCGATCGGATTTTTGTCCAGTTTCCCTTATCCATTGAAGAAATGCTGAGATGGCCCCTTCAATTGCTTCTGGATGTAAATGTAGCTTCACTATGCGCACGTTTTGTTGAACTTTCCTTTTGCTTTTAGTGGTAGTAGAGCTTAGGATGAGTTTCTATTTTTTTAACAATACAGAAAAATTAAATCTGTTCGTTCGTTTACCGTTAAAAATACGTTTTCTCTGATTCGGCAACGAAAATACGTAGTTTTTGAAATGTTAATCTCTCGCTTTCTTAAATTTCTTAAATTTATTATTATTATTATTATTATTATTATTATTATTATTATTCATCTTTCAACTATTAATAGTTAAATTGTTGGGAAGGGATTCTGAAACTCACGAAAGCATGCGCAGATGATTTTCTCCCCCATACGTCACATATAATTTTTGACTGTTTTTGACTAAATAAATAAATAAATAAATAAATAAATAGAACACGCCGTTGGAGAAGCTAACCCTAACGCTCCCAGAAGAGTAGTTTGAAGAGTACGTTCTTCCGATGTATTATCAGGCGTCGTATTAAAGAAAACTTGTACACTTGCAAGCTCCTATTCTAGAACATGCTGTTCCATTCTTATATATTTATATTAGTACAAATGTGTGTAGTTCCAATCAATACATAATTATATTACCCCAAAAGTACTAGATTGTACTATTGGAATAATATCATTTTGTATCATATACGATATCGTATATGATACACACAATAAAATTATCCTATAAAACGATAATTATTAAATAGGGGTGAAACATCTGAAATACCGACGATGAACCTTCTCCTTCAAAGTGATTTCAGAGCTGCACTGCATAATCTGAAAAGCAGTATCCAGGCAATAAACCACTCGCGACCTGTGACATTCATCGTGTAGGTATCGCAGCGCTGGGGCGCATGGTTCGCGCGACCACCACTAGATCGCAGCATTAAACTTGACTAAATTGTGCTACAGGTTGGAACAGACTTCTCATAATACTCGTAGTTCGTTTTGTAATTTTTGACTGGGCTGTCTTTTCGGTTTTGTTCCCATTCTCTTCCCAGCTTCATTTATTGCCACCCAAACTACATATTTGCCACATTGTCTCACTTTTTCGGTCGCCTAATAGTAGAACTGAACCATGACTTAAAGAATGTTGTAGAAAAGAAAAAGTTCAGAATATATGGGAATTTTCGTTCAAAAAATTTGGTGCCGTTATTGAGAAAATGATTTTTGAGTTTGAATTTCAAAAAAAAAAAAAAATTATTTGAAGTTTACTTCAAAATTGTTCGACAAAAATACTTTCAAATTCAACTATTTTTCCCACATCTGAATTGTTTTAGCCTTATGCATGTAATAGAAGTTGAGAAACAAAATGAAACATAAAAAACGTTTCTCGTATCTCTGCAACGGACTGCTCTAGGTGGGTGATTTTTTGTGAATCTACAGCATTTTGTATTCTCTTTCATATGAGCAAGGTGACTTGTGTGCACAAGGGAAAGTTTTGCAATCGCTGTTCAGGACAAAGCAATACTGTGAACTACCGCAAATAAATCTTAAAGGACAGCAGAGTGAATGATAGCTGCCAACTACGCGGAAGTACTTAGAAACGACTGCTCTTGCCATAGGCGGATGCGCAGCTTTGGCAACTAGTGACTACACTCGACATAAAGGAAATTGCTAAGTTCCAACATCTGACAGTCCAATGTAAATTACTATTAGAATATTGTTCTGTTAGTGATAGGTTGTTGGCATTGCAAATAAGTGGATAAAATGCATTGACATTGCCCATATTTTTGTTTATTATATTAATTAAATTTTTTGATGTAGCCATAGTAATAAAGTAGCCTGCGACCGTCCGCCCGTCATGAGTCGCTCACAGTTAGACCTTCCGGTCCACCAATCGAGACAAGTGAGCTGTTTCTCAGTCTCCTGGCGGGGAATTGATGACTGTTTGCGGACACATTCAGAAGATTTAAAGCAATTTCTTTGAAACATTGTTTTGGAAGCGACCAAAACGCGTATTGGGTGACAAACGGCACCTTCGTATGTGCTTATTCGATTCCCTTGGACAAGACAAATCGACTGGCAAATTTTTAGCCGGTTCGTTGACGAATATTCAGGAAAAATTGTAAAAAATCACGTTTTAATATGCACCTGCAGCACATTGGTGAAACGATGCTCTCTTTTTCACATTTAAATGAATTGTTGCTCCATTCATTAGATTGACGAGTATTAAATTTAATTTACTTACGAAATAAAATTTGAAACGATTATTTAATCAATACATTTTCACGAGTCTATCTTTCTATGCCCGAAAATTGACGAATGGACAAATCTTTAAAAAATATTTTTATTATTAACTAGAAAACCACAAATGTACCAGCTGAAGGAGTCAGGCTTAACTTATCATCAGATATCTGATAACAAACAGTCTTAAAAATTGCTTTATGTTTTGTGGCATTTACTGATTCATGACATGGTAAGTTGTGGAGATTAGTGCCATAATGTTCATTATTGAAATGATTGAAGGCGTTGTCATTGTCAACAATAGTATTTATTTCAAAAATAGCAGCTTTCGATGGCTTAGCCATCATCATCAGTTTTCTGCAGTCTGAGAGTCACAAAAACCATCTCTAATTGAAATAAATACTGTTGTCGACAATGACATCGCCTTCAATCATTTCAATTATGTAAATGTCAACTACAACTCACCACTGAATCAATATGCCATAATGTTCATTCACAGCCCCCTGAAACGGCCGTGTGTGCGCAGGTGGAGAAGTACAGCAACAAGGTGGCGCGCGTCTTCCGGAAGCAGGGGCTGGGCGCGGGCGACGCGTGGCGCTGGTCATGGAGAACCGGCCCGAGTTCGTGTGCCTGTGGCTGGGCCTGGCCAAGCTCCGCGTCGTCACGGCCCTCGTCAACACCAACCTGCGCCAGGAGCCTCTCGCGCACAGCCTGCGCGTCGCCGGCAGCCGCACCATCATCGCCTCCGCCGCGCTCGCCTCAGGTGCGTTCGCTAGCTTTGGGTGCGTTCGCTCGCCTCAGGTGCGCACGCTCGCCTCGCGTGTGTTCCCTCGCTTCGGATGCGCTCGCTCGCCTCGGGTGCGTTCGCTCGCCTCGGGAGTGTGCGCTCACCTCGTGTGCGTTCGCTAGCCTCGGGTGCGTTCGCTCGCCTCGGGTGCGTTCGCTCGCCTCGGGTGCGTTCGCTCACCTCGGGTGCGTTCGCTCACCTCGGGTGCGTTCGCTCACCTCGGGTGCGTTCGCTCACCTCGGTGCGTTCGCTCACCTCGGGTGCGTTCGCTCACCTCGGTGCGTTCGCTCACCTCGGGTGCGTTCGCTCGCCTCGGGTGCGTTCGCTCGCCTCGGGTGCGTTCGCTCGCCTCGGGTGCGTTCGCTCGCCTCGGGTGCGTTCGCTCGCCTCGGGTGCGTTCGCTCGCCTCGGGTGCGTTCGCTCGCCCCGGTGCGTTCGCTCGCCTCGGGTGCGTTCGCTCGCCTCGGTGCGTTCGCTCGCTCGGGTGCGTTCGCTGCCTCGGTGCGTTCGCTCGCCTCGGGTGCGTTCGCTCGCCTCGGGTGCGTTCGCTCGCTTCGGGTGCGTCGGTCGCCCGGTTTGCGTGCGCTCGCCTCGGGTGCGTTCGGTTGCCTCAAATCTACTCAGAGTATGTTACTTTGTGTGTAAAAGAGCGGTCATCATCGTCTCTATCTCTCGACAAACAAATTATTTCTCTACGTCCTTCCTCTAAGCAATATATGTAGTCCATGGATCTGTTGATGTCACTGCAGTGCCTCTGACCGGGTGGCCCTGGGGTTTGAGTCTTTACCGTGTTTGTATTGTCTACACTAGCTTGATAGCAATGTCTAATTCAGTCGCGCACTGGTCGTAGAAAGTGTTGGAATTTACACAACAATGATCAGATTATGTACGGCTAATGTCGAAATTAATAATTTCGCAATTATAGGGTATATTTGGTATTCTTAACAATATCCAAATTGGAAGGTGTACTCCAAATAAGGAACGGGGTGAAGTACGCAGTTGGTGATGATTGTTGGTTGGGCTGGTGTGGACGGTGCCTATGTGGGTGGTTGTAGCGTGCGCGTGATTGGTATGGCTGGAGGCGTGTGCACGCTGCGTGGGTGACGTGTGCACGCATGTGATTGGTGGGTCGTGTGGTGTGCCGCAGCGGTGCGCGAGGTGGAGCCGCAGCTGCCGCTGTTCGTGCTGGGCGCGGCGAGGGCGAGGGCGAGGGAGGGGCGGTGGCGCTGGAGCCGCTGCTGGCGCAGGAGGAGCCGCTGCCGCCCGAGGGCGTGGCCGCCCCCGCCTTCCGCGACCCGCTGCTCTACATCTACACCTCCGGCACCACCGGCCTGCCCAAGGCCGCCGTCATGCTCAACTCCAGGTGCGTGCCATTGGGCCCAGCCCGGCCATGCCCAGCCCAACCATTAATAATGTTCAATAGTCTATTTTTGTACCGGTTGAGATGGCTCAGAGCAGCAGTTGAGGTCACTGCAGTGCCTCTGACCGCGAGGTCCTATGGTTTGAGTCCCGTCGCTGGCAGGATTTTCGACACTAGCTAGATCGAAAGTAGCTAGCTAATAATGTCCAATAGTCCATTTGTTTACCGGTTGAGATAGCTCAGGGCAGCAGTTGAGGTCACTGCAGTGCCTCTGACCGCGAGGTCCTATGGTTTGAGTCCCGTCGCTGGCAGGATTTTCGACACTAGCTACTAGCTAGGTTAAGTTCTGCCGCTCTCTGAAGCATAATTCTAGTGGTCGGCTACTCTGATTGGTAGTTTCTCGTGGTTTCTTCGACCAGGCGAATGCCGGATATGTACCCTAACAAATGGTCTACGGACTGCACAATTTTCCTTCCCCATCCTTGTTTTATCCTCGCTTTACACTTGCATGCCCTACACTCCCACACATGTGGTGACGACCTGTCGGAAGCTTAAAGCTTATCTGAGCTGGGTCGGTGCCTTGCTGTGGGAAATTTCTGAATGGGGAAAACCCCCGGAAAGCTACGTGTAGATTGGCGCCGAATCTCAGTATCAAGCTGGGGAAGAACACAGGCACCTCCCGTTGAAAACATTTCCTTACATTTACAGAATAAATGACCCAGCCGTTGATATCAGGAACCATGAAGTAATCAATCAATCTATTTATTTACCCACAGTTAATTCCAGAGACTGGGATAATTTTAATGGTTCAATTAAGAGTCAGGATTCGGAGGTATAACGGTCAGCGTACCGGACTGTTATACCGGAGTTTGCGGGTTCAAACCGTCGAGTTTTAAAGGCGAAGAAATCCTTCGTACGCCTTCCTTCGGAGGGGAAGTAAAGTCGTCCGTCCCATGTAGTAGATTTACTGCATGTAAAAGATCCTCAAGCCTAAAAGAAGCCTCTGAGCAAAATTGAGATCCGCTTGTTTCGTCGCCCAAGATAATACCTCCTTTCTCCGCTAGGTGGTGAAAAGAGCGTAGCGAAATTTGCGTGGTTAGACGGAAGAGCGGACCTGATAGCCGGAGTCTCGCCACGTAAAATAAGGCATTAACTAACTGTTTTCCAAATGCCACTTCCATCCTTTCGAAGTCGTCCATTAACAGCAATTGATAAGAAAGTTTGAAAAATGTAAGAATATGCTACTTTAATCTCTGATTTTCCTCCAATACTAGAATGGCTTTTGGAGATTTGTTTATAGACATTTGGGGAAGAGGCCCTCCTAGCCTTCTGCTAACCCGCAGATGGTTCTACATATGTATAATCTATTTAATAATTGCATCATTAATGATATAATTTAATTCGGTTTGGAACAATGTTTTACTTATTTACTAGTAAACATTTTTTTATGGAAATAAAAATATTTATCGGCAAAGGGAGCCCACAAAAGTAAGTAGCTACCTCTGTTGTTTTAAGTCTGCGCACACCTGTAATGGCTGTTCCCCTTAACTCTCCCGCGAGTAAAACACAGTGTGCTTTAATGGTGTAAAGTGGATATGTCATATCTTCGAACTGCGTCAATCACGAACTCTTTGGACGTGTTGCGTATACTTGGTGTTTGTCGAGTGTCACAGTAATGCACTGCGCGCAGCCGAAAGTTACACAATAAAATATTTGCACCACGTCATTGTAATCACTATCTAATGAATTATTGAAGCTTGACCGAAGAATCCGGTACGAATTATGTCGAAGCCTCACCCCCGCTGTCCGTCTGCGTTGTCTTGCCCAGAAACGCCGCCGCGCATTGGTCATCCAGCTCACGCTGGTATTACACGACATCAAACAGGGGCGGCGCGAACATTGCAGTTTAGATAGCCAGCCGGCGAGGTCGGGTACGAATGGAGGGCATGCGTGATATAGACCTCCCGCAACACCACCCAATTCCGCCAATTAAAAGTAGTAGTCCTAAAACCCACATTCTCGACTTATTTTCACGAAAAATTACACGAAAAGTACTCAAATTTTCGAAAATTTTACATGGCCTAATTTCAACATTTAAGGAGCAGATTTTATTAAAAGGAACAATTTATATCTTCATAATTGTATTTCGTATAATTGTAGGAAGACGCCGATAAAATTTTTAACTTTTGCATTTTTTGAAATACTAGAGTTTTTAACGAAAATGAGATCTACACCATTATCTTAAACGTCCTTCACATTATCGAACAACAAATTTTAATCAAAAGATGGAGCCATTTTTGGAAACTTTTGAAAATGTCCCAGGAGCTCGGGTAAAGTACCCCCAGAATTAAAATATCGTTTGCAATTTCAAGAGACCGCAACATCAGTTAGATCGATTGAGAAATATCAATTTTGGAGAAAATCAACTGAACAGTTCAGCTGCAAGCGTTGTTCAGAGACGGAGGAATGGACGTTGGCCGTCATTCAAATGTTTGGTATCAAGAACCCACAAAACATGTATTCTGGTCACACCTCGTGTAAGAGGATTTTTTTTCTAAACTCAGCAACTGAATTTGTCCACTTTTCGTTACCAGGGGCCTGTAATAAGAGTTTTTCTGTGTAAATTGAACGTTTTTGCGCGCATTACATAACTTTCTCTCTACTGCGTAAACGGTAGCGAAAGGTAAAAAATGCTTTCATCGTGGAAATTCTAAGAAAGCAGATCTTTTTCTTCGACAATACTTATAAATATTCTCTTCGCTTCGAGTCACTTTAATCAGAAATTTTTGGACATCTTTCAAGGAAAAATTAGTAAAGAAACAGCTGATAAATAATTAATTACGACAATCTGTGTGTAACGGTTTTTTTGAGTGTCTTGCAAAATGAGATTTTTCGGAACAAGTCAGGTTATGCCAGTGACCATCTCCACAAAAAAAGGAACTGAATGAAGGAAGCAACTGCAGGAAAAATCGTATTTGTCAAGAACAGCGACTTAAAAAAATACGGATTATTTATGTATTTAACAATCATATTCAAGTACGCTACCACTTTCATCAGTGGTCGTATGTGTAGATCAGTTCAGCTGCGGTCTCCACGACCATAATGAACTGGTTGGCATGGAAACGTCACACACAAGGTCACGATGGAGTGCGAATCAATGAACTCGCACGCAATGTCTGGGCACGAAAAAAAAAAGCGAAACTAAAGCCTTTATTCCGGCAGAAATACAAAGTCTAATTCCTGGAGAGTTCTTGCAGGCAGATTGTTGTACACTTCGTGGTATCTAACAGTTCACCGAGAGAAATTTCTCATCTTCAACCAAGAAATCAGCCCTTGGAGACTGAATCAATTGAATTGATGGTTTGATCAGGGAAATAAGTCCTTACTCCATAGTTCTGAGAAAGGCAAAAAAAACTTGATAACATCCCCGTTGGCATCTTAGACATTTTTGTTCTACACAAAAGTTGAAGGACTATTGATTGCTTGGGCTGCTCTGTAACTTCAAATTTGCATTTCTGTTAAGTACAGAATGGTTTTTGTACCTTAAACTTAATTCCCTCGTAAAACAATTATGGAATAAACAACTCTTTTATTTCTTTATTTTTGGACTTGTGAAACAATATACTCATATATATGTATAATGAAGTGAATTAACATGTTGTGATAAATGGACCTGAAAAATACTCTTACTAAATTAATAATACCAGTATCGACTCATCATCGATTTCCATCTGAGTCTGTGCCTTTGTCAAAACTTTCTGGTCGAAATGGAGATATTCATTTTACTATTTTTGGGGATGCATTTTACTACTTTTGAACATCAGTCAGTTTCTTTCCGTTGATTGGAAGAAAATCTAAGATATAAACATTCTTGAAAGGCAAATCTGGACGTGCCTTCCCTTTTGCCAACATGATTGAGTTCTTGATAAGCACATCAATATATGTTCTCACGTGCCACGAAGTAACTTAAGTATTCTCTATCATACGTAAGCTGCTTTACTTCGAAAGAGTCGCACCAGGCTCACAATAAAGACGCTTGAACGAGCAAGATACCTGTTGTTTTCTTCAAATAGTTCGACCTCCAAGTTTTGAAGGTTATGATGTCCTCAGTGTCTATTACTGCTGTCATGAAGCATTTAGGATAGCTGATAACACTAGTTCTGTGTGAGGATCAGAAATTAGTTCTAGACTTCTTTCTTTTTACAGATATTAGAACTTTTAGTTGTCCATAGAGAACATACTTTAAGTTGAACAAGTTTTAATTGACACTGATCCATTGATTGAAGAATAATAAAGAAAACGTATATCTCAACCCTTTTTATGAAAAGGGGGACTTATTTCCCTTTTAAAATCCTGATTCAATTGACAGTGCCTCAAGGCGTAAATATTCTAGATTTGTCGATTCTGTAATGAAATTTATTTGTGACTATGATTTGAATGAATGAATGAATGAATGAATAAATAAATAAATGAATAGATTGATTTGTGGCTGTGGTTTAAATAAATGAAGAGATTTATTTGTGGTCTGTGCTTTGAAAACGAATAAAAATATTGGTTTGTGGCTTGTGGTTCATTTAGTTGCAGTGTCTGCACAACTACACAAGAACATCAAAACGAATAAAAATATTGGTTTGTGGCTTGTGGTTCATTTAGTTGCAGTGTCTGCACAACTACACAAGAACATGCACGATTTTTCGAAATTTACAGTACTTTTCGCGTAATTTTGCTAAAAACTGCGGAAATTATATGCTGTTTTAGTACCACTATTTTTGCTCGTTCTGCGGAGCACCAGATACGTCACGAACCACGTGACCACAAACGGGGAACTACGTTTAAAAGGCCAGAACAGACGTCGTAGACCGCCGTTCTGTGTGGCAAGCGAGCAGCGCCAGTGAGAAAAACATTGAAACAGGCATAAAGTGACGATTTTTAACGGCCACCAACCAAAATAAACCGATGAAGCAGTATTTCAAATAAGAGATGCAATATTCTCAAAAATGCTTCATATATCAGATTCAATGACTTGTAACATGGTAATGATGATTTTTTTATCTGGCTGTTTTTAAAGTTCCCGCTAATGAGTGATGCAACATGGTGCATGCCCAATGGCTGAAGCCGTATAGGCTGCCCAATGGCAAACCCATGTCCTCGCATCGTGGGTAGACCACTGTTCGTAAATAAACTATTACATTACAGACGCATGACTTTTGAAATAATTAGTACCTAAATATTAACATTTCTTCCAAAGCATTGTGATATCAATATGAAACATTTCAGAAGACTAAAACGGGAATTCGAGTCCCGACGGCGGCAGGATTTTCGACACTAGCTTTTCAGCTACGTCGAATTTAGTCGCTGTCTGGAGGAGAATTCTAGCGGCCGGCTGCTCTGATCGGTAGTTTTCCGTGATTTCTCCGATCAACACCAGGCGAATGCCGGAGCAGTATCCTTCCAAACGGGCCACGGACCGCGCGCGATCTGTCCTTCCTCTTCCTTGTCCTAACCTCTCCCCTTACACACACACACACACACTTACATGCACTACACTACCACATATTCCGGGAGCCCGGTCAGGAGCTTAGAGCTTGTCCCGGCTGGGGCGGTGCCCCGTTTGTGGGAGAGTCCTGGTTAGGGGGAAACCCCAGTAACCGACGGTAGGCGGCGCCGGATCTCGCCATCCAACGGGGGAAAATCACCGCCATCTCCCGAGAAAAACATGCACTACATTGACGGGACTAATGACCAAAGCAGTTGACGCGCCCGGAAACACGAAAAAATCAATCTAAAATGGGAAGAGTTTGGATGTCCCACGTGCCAGTGGCGATCATAGGTGTTGTCCTTGCTGAGAGAGCTAATGCGCAGGTGACGGGTCTGCTGAGACCTGTTCGACTTGTTGCCCTTGGAACTAACGTAGCAAATTGCGTTTCAGAATACACTTCCTGTAAGACTATTAAGATCTAAAACTTAATTCTCACGGATTGCAGAAAATGACGTCAACGCTGCTTGGACTATTTCGAAAGCAACGCGTAGTTCACGCTGAAGAACATAAAAATGCTACGGCGTCTACAAAAGCTTTACTAGTAGAAGAAATCCTACATTCTAGAACAGTGTCATTCAAAATATGAGGCACGCCTTCCCAGGCAGGAGCGAAAGTTTCAAAAGGGGGGCACGAGAACCTCGTAATTATTGAATGAAATATTATCTAATACTTGACAATGTTCTAATTATTTCTACATGAATAAATGACAATCGGACTATGAATGTTCGTTCATTAATATTAACGAATAGGGAGAAAACATTTGTATAATATGTGATCGTTCTACTTCAATGAAACCAACATTGTCCCTACAGATACAACGGGCAACACACTAAAGACTGTTTCAAACGGCAAAATAGTTCGAATTTTGGTGGTCAGTAAGGAATGAGTATTCAAAGTTCAGTAAGAAGGCCTCGCATGTTCTGCTTCTTTTGACACTTCTTACCTACGTGAGACGGGATTTTCAACAATGGCGGCGTTCAAGGCAAGAAAAAGAACAAGAATAAATCTTCAGAATGATAAGTGTACTGCCATTTCTAAATTAATGGTGAGATTCAATGAACTGTGTGACTCCAAACAAGCCCATCATCTCGCTGACTTTCTGAACTATCAATATGTTTTTCTAGTTTTCTTTACAGCTTTCCTCACTTTGTCAAGCATTAATTAAATTCAGTAATTACAAAGTGAATAGTGAAATTACTTACAATTTTATTTTTCACACTGTAAGTGTATAATAAAAAGTATACACATGGCCCCACTTTTATGGAAAAAATTCTTACTTCTTATCAACAATTTTATTTTAATGAGGAGAGGCGTGTGGAGAATTTTTGTTCTGAAGGGTGTCACGGCAGCAAAATGTTTGAAAACCACTGTTCTAGAGATTGGTTTAAAATGACGTTGAGAAGTTTGAGTTCACATTTTTGCCTCGGTTGTTTGCAGTTTCATACAAGGATTTTTCATTTGTAAGTAATTCGATTAATGATTCAAGTGGCGCTGTTGTGACAATACATTAATGAATAAATACCCAAATGTAATATTGGTTTATGTCTGTATTTATTATTGAATTATAGAAACAATTATTAAAAAATTTATTCTTTTTAAAATTTGTACAACGTTTCCAATTTATAGGTTCGGATTTTCAGGTATATTTTTTATAACTGTCAAAAAATTAACTTAAGACAATCATTTACGAAAATTATTACAAACAAAATTATTATTGAGACAGATCACCATTAGTTCCGGTTTTTCATCATCATCATCATCACACACACAGTCATCAGTTGTGTCCACCCTCCATTAGATTAAATTTATATCATGGGAAGTGTTGGGTGAATTCTCATCCAATACACCTATTAGATAATTATTTACAAAGGGTGATGGAAAACCGGAACTAATCTAGAGCCGTCTCAATAATAATTTTTTTGTAATAATTTTTAAATATAATCTAAAGTGAAATTGTTTTTGTATTTATAGAAAATAACCTGAAGAATCCGAACCTATAGAATTCGAAATGTACAAATTTTGAAAAGAATAAATTGTCTATTTATATAGTTGTTTATAATTCACTAAAGTACCCAGTGTTGACAAAAAATCAAATGGGTATTGATATTGATATAATGGATGTAGATTATGCTAAAAGACTGAGATCCTATGGTCATATCCAAAGGATGACGGAAAGTCTATGACCAAAGAAAATTTTTAAATGGTTACCTCAAAGAAACAGGAAGCGTGGCAGACCAAGAAAAGCATGGGAAAATGAGTTAGAAAAGGCGACGAAGGAACGCGATCTTAAAGAGGAAGATTGGGAAAATCGAAGGATGTGGCGACTGGGATGAGAGAAGCGGCAACTGCGGTAAAGAACCTCACTAAAACTACGAGGGAGATTCAAATGAAAACCTTAAAAACGCCATAGAATTTCGAAAAGTTATATATTCTTCAGTAGTTGGCAGTAGTGGTCCTTGACGTTTAGAAAGTGACCCGATGCTGGTAGTGACGCTACAACGCGGGAGAAGGCAGCAGTATTCGCAACAAGACGGCTGCTTCCCTATTAACATGCACCGCGATCGAGCAGCGATCTGTGAAGCGTTATGGGGGTAGTGAAGGTGTGAAACCAATAGAAATTCATCGCAGAATGAGACCGCAGTACGGTAAGTTGTGTGTATCGCTATGGGACAAGTAAACAACCGGCATTAAAGGTCATTTTCGCTAAGTGAAGAGGATGTGGAAATAACCGGGCGGAGGCGGAAATAGTATTGTTTTGTTAAACAAAAGAGGATGATACAGAGTTCTGATGCTTTAGGTTTTAGGAAGAACAGGACCCTCTCTCTAGCAACGCGGTAGTGAGCGGGTCGGCTCCTGACATTTTACCTAGTCGAGGAAAGACTGGTGATGGACAACCAAATCCGATGCAATAACTCGTAGTACAATCAAGTCCATCGTTTCTTGTATTAGGATTAAACGTTCTTGTGGGAAAAGACGAAGGAATTTTACAAAGTAATAGTCACTACGTGTATACAAGGTCTGTCCCAAAAGTAAGTTGAAAAAGTCCAAGAAAAAAGATTTATTGCAGATAAATATACAAGTAACTAAAATTCTTCAAAGTAGCTTCCTTCCGCGTCGGAACACTTGCGCCAGCGTTTTTCCCAGTCGCTAAACGCACCCTGGAAGGCGTCGACGGAGACCTCCTTCAAGAACCTCGTCGTTGCTTCTTTGATGGCTTCCAAAGTCCCGAAATAGTGGCCCTGAGTTCCTTCTTGATCCTCGGGAACAAAAAGAAGTCCAGTGGTGCCACGTCGGGGCTGTACGGCGGCTGGAGCAATGTTGCCATACCGCGTTTCGCTAAGTACTCTCCAATAATGAAGGCGGTGTGCGACGGCGCGTTGTCATGGTGAAGACGCCAAGTGCTGGCGATCTCCTTCCTGACGCGTTTCACTCTGCTTTGGAGCCTTTTCAGGACTTGCAAGTAAAAATGACTGTTCACTGTTGTCCTTGTGGCACAAACTCTGAGTGGACAATGCCTCTTTTGTCGAAAAAAACGATGAGCATGGCCTTTACACGGGTCTTGCTCATTCTCGCCTTTTTTGGGCGCGGGGAAGCTGGCGTGTGCCACTCAGCACTTTGTCTTTTCCGGGCAACTCGAAAACCCATGCTTCGTCACCCGTAATCACATTATCCAAAAAATTCGGATCATTTTCACACTGCTCCAAGAGGTCACGCGAAATCGTTGCACGAGCAGCCTTCTGTTCATCGGAAAGCACCTTGGGGACCATCTTCGCACAGATCTTCCGCATGCCCAAATCTTCGGTAACAATGCAATGTACAGTAATTTTAGGGATATTACACTCATCTGCCAGCATTCTAACACTCAGGCGTCGATTAGAGTCCAGCATGTCCCTCATTTTCTTCGCATTTTGATCGGAATGTGACGTTGACGAGCGTCCAGAGCGGTCTTCATCCTCGGCGTCCTCTCTGCCCTCTCGAAACATCTTGTGCCAGCGGTAAATCATATTGCTGGACATGGTGCTATCGCCATAAGCTTCCCTTAGCATGGCACCGGTCTCAGCGCCCGTTGTTTTTAGCGCAACACAAAATTTTATTGCGTAACGCTGGTCCTTGAAACGCGGCAACTTAAAATTCCGACGCGTCACTAAAACAAGGGTTCAAACTAGCAGCGATGCGCACTGTGGAAGAGCCTGCAGACAACTGACATGTTTGTCGTTGGCTTCCCTAAACCCCACACCACCATTCACGTCACTTGGCGCGCCTTGCTAGTGGCTTGCTTCGGCGGCGCAAATTCATTCAACTTACTTTTGCGACAGACCTTGTATGCGTCCACACGTGATGCGAGTAAGGGAAGTAACGGGTAATAATAGTACCTCTGGGAGAATTTGAACTTAATCGCGAACATTACGCGGAGGACTTTATGAAGGAGGAAGATTCTGCTGCGGCGATGGAGAAGATTCTACGGGGCGCCATCGAATGGAGAAGTGAAGAGCGCGCGAAGATCCGCGAATATAACAAGGTTGATTTATAATTATTACACGATAGAGAGAGCTGGTCATGACCAAAGATAATTTAATTTTGGATTAATGATGTAACAATTCATGTTTAACTTTTATTAGAATCATATTTCACATTATAATAAATTCCAATTTGTTACTTTAAAAGAAAGATATTAGATTATCATTAAAAGAAAGATATTAGATTATCAAAGAAAGATTATCATTATTCGTTACGTGCAATAAAGTAGTAGATATTTTGATAAGATTTTCAGATTTCTCGCCACTTCGTATGTATGGCAGATTAAGTAATTGGTTGCAGAGTAAGTAGCAACAACTATGAACTTCGAATCCAATTAACTGAGCTAGCACGACATAACTTTGATGAGAATATTAAATTACGTAGGAAACATCCGGGTTACAGTCGTAATTATTTTCTGGCGCTCATATCAATAACTAAATTATTCGGAAAATAATTGCGAGTGTCATTCAAACGAAACGAGTCATGAATGTAACTTAATTAATAATTCGTAAAATTACGAATTTTGATGACACAGAAGAAGGGCTTGTTTCAGTGTAGAATATTTAAAAGCGACGTAATTTCTGTAGAAAATCCCCATGACCGGGTCAGGTTCACCATGTAATGACGGACAAGAACATTGCGTTAGTTGAAGAGCTTATGTGAGGGATAACAGGCGTGTAACTGAACGAAATAGCCACAATGCAGTTCAGCACATAATATTGTCCACAATGTTCTGCAATTCAGTAATAAAGTACTGCAATACAATAAAGTGTCTGCAAGATGGGTACCACGCCAATTGACTGCTGAATTGAAAGATCGTTGCGATGATGCTTGCGAAGAATTTTTGCGTCGTTTCCACAACGAATGTGATGTATTTCTCGGAAAAATTGCTTCCAGCGATGAAACCTGGGTGGACTATTAAAACCAAAAACGAATAGGTGAAGCATGGAATGGCGCCACGACTTATCGCCGAAACCAAAGAAATTCCCACTCAGCAGTATGCTGCGAAACTGACTCTCATTCTTTTCTGGGTTGCAAAAAGAGTAAGTTTGGAACATTACATAATAAGGGAGAGACAGGGAGGCAGAAGTCATATTTTAAGGCTGACAAATCACATTCGACCTGCAATCAGGAGTAAACAATGAACACTTCTGACTTTCGAATATTGTCAGAGCCTGACAAGCCTGACAAGCCAGGCCGCTCGTTTGATGGTTCTGACTATCTGGGATATCAAATGTGAATGTCTTATTTATCCATCTTTATTGATTGATTGATTTTTTCGTGTTTCCGGGCGCGTCAACTGCTTCGGTCATTATTCCCGTTAGTGTAGTGCATGTTTTTTTCTCGGGAAATGGCGGTGATCTTCCCCCGCTGGATGGCGAGATCCGGCGCCGACCTACCGTCGGCTAGTCGTCTACCCCCTAACCAGGGCTCTCCCACCAGGACTCTCCCACCAGCGAGGCGCCGCCCCAGCCGGGACAAGCTCTAAGCTTCCGACCGGTCTCCCGGAATATGTGCTAGTGTAGTGCATGTTAGTGTAAGTGTGTGTGTAAGGGGAGAGGGTAGGACAAGGAAGAGGAAGGACAGATCGCGCGCGGTCCGTGGCCCGTTTGGTTGGGTACTGCTGTTGGGGACCGCGAGTGATCTGTCCTTCCTGTTCCTTGTCCTATCCTTACACACACACACACACCTACATTAACATGCAATAAACTATCACATATTCCGGGAGACCGGTCGAGAGCTTAGAGCTTGTCCCGGCTGGGGCGGTGCCCCGCTGGAGGGAGAGTCCTGGTTAGGGGGAAACCCCACTAGTCGACGCTAGGTCGGCGCCAGATCTCGCCATCCAACGGGGGAAGATGCACTACACTAACGGGACTAATGACGAAAGCAGTTGACGTGCCCAGGGGAGGAGCGAGCAATGTGACTCGCGAGGTGCGCTAGAAAAGAGGTGGGGGCTAGAACGGAGACAAAGTGACTTGCATGGAGAGTTTCGTAAGGGTAGTTCGGATCTATCTTTACAGTTATGTTACGTTAATTCGTATCAACGTTTTATATAACCACATACTAGCGTGTTTTGCTCTTTTGGGAACACCAGCTGCGTGGCACGGGTGCAGAATCATGAAATAAAATTTAATTGAATATTTGACAATGATAAGTGCTCGCAGTTTTGATTGATTGATTTTTTCGTGCTTCCGGGGGCGTCAACTGCTTCGGTCACTAGTCCCGTTAGTGTACTGCATGTTATTTTTCTCGGGAGATGGCGGTGATCTTCCCTCACTGGATGTCGAGATCCGACACCGACCTACCGTCGGCTAGTGGGGTTTCCCCTTAACCAGGACTCTCCCACCAGCGAGGCACCGCCCCAGCCGGGACAAGCTCTAAACTCCCGACCGGTCTCCCGGAATATGTGACAGTGTGGTGCATGTTAGTGTAAGTGTGTGTGTAAGAGGATAGCATAGGACAAGGAAGAGGAAGGACAGATCGCGCGCGGTCCGTGGCCCGTTTGGTAGGGTACTGCTCCGGTATTCGCCTGGTGTTCATCGGAGAAACCACGGAAAACTACCGATCAGAGCAGTCGGCCGCTAGAATTCTCCTCCGGACAGCGACTGAATTCGATATAGCTGAAAAGCTAGCAATTTCATGTAGAGGATCGATTTCGCGAATTCACAATATATAAATTCTTTGGAATGGTGTATGACAACCCGTAGTAGGAAGACAAGAGTTCAAATATTATAAAATAATTTTGTTTGATTTATCAGTGAGGGAGTAAGGGGTTGTGAGTATATTTAGAAACCATGACAATACTAAGACTTGAAATGTTACAAATATTTCCAAAATGTATTCAAAAGTTTTTTAAATCTGAAGACACTGCAATTATTCAAATTCTAAAATACGTTTGCAAAACAATTCTTTACATATTGAACCCAAGCCCGTCGAAAATATCAATGTTTTTCAACTTTCTAAATAAATTTATCCGTGTAAAAAAAAAAAAATTTAAAAAAAAATCGGAGGGCGTACGAGTTCTGACGTGGCGTTTGTGTGTGGTGTTGAGGTACCTGCTGATGTGCGCGGCGGCCAACGTGATGTCGCGCTTCCGTTCGGACGACGTGCTGTACTGCCCGCTGCCGCTGTACCACTCGGCGGGCGGCGTGCTGGGCGCCGGCGCAGCGCTGTACGGCGGCCTCACCGTCGTCGTGCGCGCCAAGTTCTCCGCCTCCGCCTACTTCCCCGACTGCGTGCGCCACGGATGCACGGTGATGCACGGCCATCAGCATCCCCGCCGGTCCGATCCGATCCGATTCTATCAGATGCGCTCCGATCCGGCATGATCCGATTCTATCCGATTCCGCATGATCCGATTCCGTCCGATCCCGCATGATCCGATTCCGCATGATCCGATTCTATTCGATCCCGCATGATCCGATTCTATCCGATCCGGCATGATCCGATCCGATCCAGGCCTATCACCGATTCTATCCGATCCTGCATGATCCGATTCTATCCGATCCCGCATGATCCGATTTTATCCGGTGCGGCCTGATCCGATCCCATCCGATTCGACGTGATCCGATCCGATCCAGGCCTATCCACCTCCACCCTACCGATCAGACCTGACACCACCCATTTCGGCCCGATTCGATCTGACTCCAAACGATGCAATTCGGCCCGATCTGATCAATTCAATCCGATCCGCCCCAGCCCAATATTATTATTATTATTATTATTATTATTATTATTATTATTATTATTATTATTATTTATTATTATTATTATTATTACTATTTATTGCGAACGTAAGTCAAATTTCATTATTTCATGTTGTTAGGCTGAAGGCCTTTGAACGATTACAAAACCATTAATTTTCTGTGCTATCTCTGTTATCCTCTAGACTACCCTATTAAAGCAAAGATCGTGATAACTTCGCTAGCGATCAATCGGTCGGTCCCAATGCCATTCCAGGTAGCTCTCGACGAAATTAAAATACGACGAAAATAAATTAAAATTAAAATTAAAATTAAAAAAATTCCAGTTCTTGGCAATTTGAGTTTGGATTATCGCTGCATGAAGCCAGCGCATGATAGTTAAGCGTTCATTCATGAAGGTGATCATGAACCTTTCTTTAATAAACCACAAGTGAATAGCATATTTTGAATATGATGTAATATTATCTTTATTGTGGAAAAGTCTGTCCAAAAATAATAATATTAGTTTTTGAAGTGTCAACATAATTAGCTTTCAAATTATCTATCTAAATAACAAATAACCAATTTGTAGTGTCTCATATTTTTCAGTAGACCTATTTAACACCTCGCATACGTCCATAGGTTGCCTTAGTTTGTGTTTCTATCGCTCACGGTACAGCGGGAGGTACAACCCTGAGAGCGGCAATACTCGCTTTCGGTCTAATGAAAACTTTTTGTAAACTGAATTATTGAAAACAAATGTACACGACATATGTTCTCCTTCCATGCTTCCAACATCAACACCCGAGACGAAACTGCACCTGCAATTAGAAACGCGCCTTCAGTTCAGCCCCAACGCCTTTCTCCCCGCAGTGCTCCAGCGGAGACGTTAGTATAGAGCGATTTTCCTAAGGAAGAGCCAAAGTGACAGCTAGTGGTGGCAACATAACTGAAGGTTCTGTGGTCGTTGTGCCCTTGAGTCCATTAGACTCCCTTCCCGCATACATTCGTTTGCAGTTGGCTAACTGGTAAATGGCTTCGACACTTCCTTTTGTGGTGTCATTGTTCGACAAAAATATAGTGCGCCGCGAGAAATAATTGATATTAGAAGTGCAGTGTAATGTGCTCTTCCGTAAAAATTATTTTTTTCTTTATATATTACATTGAATTTACTTTTTGTGTGATAAATATTATGTTTATTTTAAAACCGAGACTTGAATAGAGATGCTTACCGGTGCAAGTGTTTCACGCTTAAAATCATTTTTCTTTCTATTTACATTCGTGGCAGTTTTCTTTTACTGATTGTGAGAGCATGTTAAGAGATAACGTAATTAAATGTACATATTTCCCGGATTCATGTACGTGCATATACCTCAGCGAAACTCTTAGCCTTCTGGATAGTCATGTCCTCTCAGGAGTCATAACCAAACACTTTATGAAGGGGCTGAACAGCTATCGCGGCGGAGGGATACTTCTCTGAAATAATGTGATGTTCACTTGTTTTCGCGAACTGTCACTTTGGCTCATCCTTAGGAAAATCGTTCTCTACTCTATTCCGCCCCAAGTCCTTCACGTGCGTCTGCGCGTAACTGTACTGTAAAGAATCCGCGCTGCTTACTGGAAGGTAATTTGAATCAAACGGAAACGAACGATTCGTTTCGTATCGGATCTGTCGCGGTGGGCTTATCACCGCGAAATGCATCTAAAATATTCTAGGGGTGTTGAAATTACAATATAATCTCAAAGATCTTGTTACAAACACGCCACCTTTCCTCAGGTTAATAAGTCGTTGTGCCAAAATTTACTTCTATCGGAAACGCACTTATTGTTTTGTCCATTGTATTGGCATGTTTACCACATGGCGATGATTTTTTCACGCCATTTGCAGGATCCCGAGATGTACATAAAACGTAATTGATAGAAAATAAAATTTAAAAAATTGATCCAAAGCTGCGCATGGGCCTGTCTGAAGGCGGTTTTTGTATCGTATCATCTTTTGATGTAGTATTAGTAGTCGTAGTCTCTTTTAGAGTGTCGCATTTTAAATAATTTTGTATTGTAAATGTAAATGTAAATCTTACGATTACCACCGGACAATCAGCCAATTGTAGCCAAATAAATGTATTAATTTATACTAATTCTCTTTCAAGACTATATGGCAAAATTATAAAACAAAGAATTGAAAATCAGCTATACGTGCTACAAGAACAAATGGATTTCATGCTGGAAGATCATGTATGTGTTGTGATTTCTGTTTAAAGCAGCACCTGTGGAAACGGTTAGCAAGAGACCTTGACTCTCACTTGGTCTTTATTGATTTAGAAAAGGCGTATGGCAGTATTCCTCTCTGTAAATTGTGGTTAGCATTGAAAGCAAATGGAGTTAGCGACCTGTATATAAGAGCAGTGAAAGTACTGTATGTTAATTGTACAGTGGGGGCGAAGATACGTCGAAAAATATCTGAAGAATTCTGTATCACCAAAGGTCTGCGACGAGGATGTGCAATTGCTCCGACACTCTTTAAAATGTATCTAACATCTGTTCTGAAGAGATGGAGGCAAACTTGCGCGAATACAGGAATTTCAATAGAAAAAGATAAACTGTTCACTTTGCTTTTTGCTGACGAATTGATATTGGTGATGATATTGACAAATTAAATTGATTGGAAGGTGAAGATGATATCCATAACATGTTGAGGAAGCTGTTTGAAAAATACCAGACGTGGGGGCTAACAATAATTGTATCTATAGTGTAGCTGATAATGCAAAACAGAAATTTGGTGCTACAAGGTGGTATTATCAAAGGAGTTGATAGCTTCAAGTACCTTGGAGTAATGTTTACCAAGAATAGTATAAGTGAAGCTGAAATTATTGAAAGAATAAGACAAGGGAAGCAAGTTACAAAACAACTGTACAATATTTTGTAGAGCACACAAATAAAACCCTGCACGAAGATTAAGATATAAAAGTCTAATGTAGAGAGCGTTGTTCCCTACGGAGCAGAAGTGTGGACAACAACAGAGCAACTAAAGAAAGCAACCGAAATGAGTTATTAGCGACGGTGTTGTCGGCTCAGGATTCATGACAAAATAAGGAATGAAGAGGTGTTAGCAAGACTAAACATAGGGACTACAATTTTAGACACTGTAGAGGCAAAATGCCTGCGATGGTATGGGCACGTGCGACGAATGGATGAGGGAAGGCGCAAAAAAAGATAATGAAATTGACCCCCGCTGAAAGAAGAAAAAGAAGAAGAAGAAGAGGAGGGAGACCGAGGACACACTGGAAGGATGCGGTAACTAAAGCGATGGACGGAAGAAAACCGCAAGAAAACGACCAGAAAGATCGTAACAAATGGAAGCTAGGATGCAACAAGCGACCTGAAGGTGTAATAAATTCGCAAAAATAAATAAAAAATAAATAATTATACTTATGATAACCCAGAATCGCAGACCGCTCGTTGATTTACGCCCCCAAGTAATTCTGATGGTCCAATACGTCGCTGTGCGTGACGTAATGGTTGAGAGCGCGACCCCCAATGAGGGCTACTCGCCCGTTGGCCCCGAACAAAGTCCGCGCGCCGGGCGCAAGCCGGAGTGGCCTCGGCGGCGCCGTGCTTCGTCACGCCTCGCACGCGCCACTCGGACTTCGGAGCCCGGCCGCCCTTCGCCCTTGGCTGCGCGTGGCCCTTGCCCTGTGCACACCACCCTTTTCCTAGAGCAGTGACGGCAAGGTGTCCTTCTGAGCAGTGGCACGCTTCTAAGAGCATCTCGGCTCAACTACCGTCGGGGAAGTAAAACTATTTTTTTTAATTAGCCAACTTAAATGGGGCAAGAGCCTCCTGCCTTTTTAGTAGGGAATACTGAATGAAGTGATATGGTGAGGATGAGTGATGAAAGGACAAACAGAATTACAACCATGCCCGAGGTGGAACTCGAATCCGCGATCCTTCGGCCCGAGATCATCATGGCACTACTGTCTTAGCGATCTCGGCCACTCGGATCGGCGCTAAAGAAAACTATACTTCGATTAGTATTATTAGGCGAAGAATACAGGCAAGTTACGTTTCTTTCGTAACGACGTACTGTTGATAATAAACATACTTGACACAACCAATCAGAGGCTCGAAAAGCCACTCTAATGGTCGGCGTTCATTAAGGATTTAACAATTCAACGTTCGTTAGGAACAGTCGAAACCAAGGAGTTGTAGCTGAAGGATATTGCAAGAAATTTTATTTCTTGTAAGGTGGTATTAGGAAAAGTATTGAATTACACATGACCAGTAACATAAATAATAGACTTGGCTGATTGCTGTTTATCGGTCTAATGATATTAACAACTCTAACTTGAAAAATAGTATTTTATTGTACAAGGAATGTAAGTACCTTTTAATTGAAAGGCAGGGAAATAAACCAACGAGGCTTCAACCGAGTCTACTAATCAACCGAGCGATTAAAATCATTTGGATTCCGTGAATAATACAATGCGTTATTTAATTTCCACTTTGCAATAATTTAAAATAATATTCTCCCACTACATGAAAAGTAGCGGTGTCGGCCGTCGTATTGCGCGGTTGCTCATTCTAAATAAGCAAACAGCGGACAATTGATATTTCTCGCGGTGCTAGAGAAAGTTCTTTCGAAATGAATGATAACATTCCATCTGAAATACAGAAGGAAGCTCAAAATACTAGAGAAAGAGATACTCCTTTTAAATCCTCAAAATTGTATGAAAAAGTTTATTGCTTGTTGTTGTCAATATGTTTGTCTTATTGTACTAAAAAATAATGTGACTATGTTTTAAGGATTATTGCTCATCGTTTTGTTAAAATGAGACAGCTATTCAACAATTTCTGAAATCTAAAAATCACTTCGCTTTCTTAAACTCGCTTGGGTACTATTTTCACTCGCATGGATTCCGCTTTTAATCGTCAGGCCAATAACTCGTTCTTTAGTCGTCTCGTTTGTAAGAGTCTAAATGAGTGTTTATTGAAATAAATGAAATAAAATATTTTACAACATGAATAAGCCAGCGCGCACTGGCTTCGCGAAAGTCCAGTGTGCTATAAGGCAATTCAACCCGTTTTCATTTCCTCCTTATTGAATGTCAAGTAAGTCTCAGCTGGCTCTTTCTCGTCTCTCTCCTGGCAAGGCAGTGTTGCTACTGACTGGCAGGAGAGCACGTAACTAGATGTGAGCCGATATGAATGATGTTTCATGTTAATATGCGTTCCGTCACAAGGCCAGCTTTACTCAGAGAGTAAAGCTAACCTTGCTCCAATCATGACGTCACTTGGCGTCGCTCATGCGGTCACTGCAAAAGAATCGCGTTGGGTGACGTTATTCTAGGGCTTAGGCTTCTTACTTAATTTATAGCCCAATAGGCATTATTCTTTTTTATTTAATTCTTAAAATAATTTGTATAGTTGAAGTTTCTAACTCTTTTCTGCTGAATATCAGGATGATCATTAACTTTAGCACCTCTGCAGTTTTTAACGGTTGAAGATATTGCAATACAGTTTTCACGGATGTGCATGAGGAAATGGGGCTAATTTATAAATGTATCCATGTCTATTTTAGCACTTGTATATTACGAGATATTGAGGTTATTTTTTTAAAATGGAACTATACATATTTTTTTGGTATTTCAGGACGAGCGTAAAAAGACGAATCCAATGATAACATTTTTTCATATGTTAGGTAAGCATTTTTTGAGTGATTTTGATTTTTTTGCCACTACATTCCACGTGTTTAACGGATATTTTGAACGGATAACAGTCCGCCACACAAGGCTACGCAGCGCTCCCCCTGCTAATGCGCGGTCGGACAAAAAAAGCTGAGCATAAAAAAATCAAAATTACTAAAAAAAAATGCTTCTCTAACATATAACAATTTGTATATCATTGGATTGTTCATAAATAGTTATTTCATTAAGGTCATGTAGAATTTTTTTTGAAAAGTTTAGTAGTTTTTGTGCAATAGAACGTGCAATATTTGCAATTTTAAAAAATTACAAAAACAAGATTTTCTCAAAAACGGCTCGAAATTGAAATTACGTCCAACAGAGTTCCAATGTGCGCCAAATAATGAAAATAACTGAAAGCGCGTTAAAATCAAAAAGGTTATGTTATAGTGCATACGTTGTTTATTGCACTTCAACACAGCGTTTGATATATACCGCCTCCTAAGAAAGATGAGTCGCAGCTTATTAAGCCAGTTGGGAGGAGTGGTCATAAAAATCGAATAGAAAAAGCGATACCTGTTTTTAGATACCCCGCCATGATTGGGGCCTTTTAAATGTATAGTTAAACACGACTGGTTTTAACTTCACGAGTGGAATGGTCAGTATAGTTACATTTGTAAATTCTATTATCCTCGTCGGCTTTTGTGATATTTTTTGAGAAGGTTACAAGTTTTGTCATTCTGATCTCGTGCGTCGGATAAGGATATTCCGCATTTGGAAATGAGAATTTTTTTGTCATAAAAACCCTTGGACTGAACTAGCAACAAATAATCCCTAGTATTATTGTAAGCTTTGGTTTGAATAAAAAGTAAGGAAAGCTTTGACGGTAATTTTAAGCAAAAAATAGGTGTTTAGCTGAATAAAAATAAGAAGAAAGCTAATATTTTTATTAAAACATTTTTAGTAACTAAACCAAATTTCACAAATTCCTGAAGAGGTGTGAAGAAAGATCAGCTAAAGCTTTATTTTTGAAGGAAAAGCTGATAATTTTTCTAGTGTGCCAGTCCAGTGTCTTGGCCTTCTTGAAGAGTTTTTATTTTTTTAAAATGGCTACTTTTAAGCATTTTCGATCTCGCCAACGTTACTCCAAGCGAATGGGATATGCCGAAAGAGATTGTTTTTTTCTTATATTGGATTAATCAAGAAAATGTGCATTGGGGAGCTACTTATTACCTGAGTGAGTCACACGAAACGAGAGGTGGAGCATTATCGCCCATTTAGAAGATACGGATATTTCTTCGCTTTATTAGCAATCCTGACTTCCAAGCACGTGTGCAGGAGAAGAAGGCATTCACCGAACAACTATTGGCAAAACTATATCATTTGCAATGAATAAAATTCTAGACAAAGCTCATGAATGGATTAAGTTTCCAACCCACATGAACTATGCTCGGGAACAGTGGGAAGAAATATATCGTTTCCCATGTGCATTGGCGTTATAGATTGCATTCTCGTCCACAATAAAGAAACCAACTTATCACGGCGATGAATACATAAATCGCAAGACTTTTGTAAGCACAAATGCTCAAGCTACATTCAATTCGAATGAAGAGTTCACTGGTGTAGATGCTCAGTGGCTCGGATCTGCACCTGACAGTTGAATACTCAAAAGATCTGTTTAATTATGAACAAATAGAAAAGTGACGTAGTTTTTCTTGGAGACGTCGGATACGGCATAACCCCATGGTTACTTTACACCATACAGAAATCCTTCAACACTGGAGGAAATTGCATACATAAACTCTTCGCTGAGGAGCGCGTGATAATACAAGGGTTTTCTCCATGTTCTGAATTTTTTCTTAATTGTTTTTTTGTTATTTCTTTCCCGAATTGTTACATGTATTTTTCCCTCAAAAAGTTTACTTTTTCTTTGGCCAATTTAATGCATTTATACAAATTTAAATTTTAAAATTTTTTTTTTTAATTTTCAAAAATGTACATGATCTTATTAAAAGAACTGATTATGACAACAAATTTCATTTGAAGGAAAAACATGTCTTTAATTGCAGTTGCATGGAGACGCCGGAAATAATTCAAACTTTTAAAATTTCCGAAAATTCCGAGTTAACCGTGTAAATTGGACCTATGCCACCTTCATAAGAGTATTTTACTGTATTCTTACAAGAAATTTAAAGAAAAATTTGGAGCAGTTTTTAAGAAAATTTGAAAATGTCCGGAGGGATTCACGTAAAGTATCCCCAAATTTTTAAGTAGTTTTTCAAACTTTCCAAGCTTCAACTAGAGCCAGATGGACAGGGGTTTCTTCAATTTTGAAAAAATCCTAAACATGGTTTAGGCGCTAGTAGTGTACATGGACGAACGGACGGACGGACGTTTTGAAAAAAAACTTTTTCTGTATCAGTGGACTCCAAAACGTGTATTTCCGTTGAAAACTCGAAACTGATTTTCCGAAGCATTGCATAACTTTCTCTTTACTGTGCATATCACTCGGTATAATCGTATGCATACGAGGAAATAGAAATGAATAAAAAACTTTTAAGACAGGGTTTTAAGTATTGAAAACTACTGACAATGCAAAACAATGAAAAACAAAATTTCCAATTCTTCATGAGAAAAGTTATTTTGAGGTAGATGAGTACCATAATCCACAGTCCGTTGGATAGCGCAAGTTGGAATAATGATTCTGCGCTTCCGTGCCCTTTGTGGCTTTCTCTGCACGTATGCATGACAACTGCTAGTTTAAGGTTCAAAGTTTCCTTAGTTGTTTCCTGCTTTTTCTTGAGCTCCATTTCCGATCACTATCATCCACTGACTGAACTGCGTGCTACACCTTTGTTCAAACCCACCATCTGGTAGCAGCATTCGAAAGCGCATTCCAAATGTTTGAATCCATATTCGTTATATTTTTTACAACTGCAAGCAAAATTAGGTAGTAATGTAATTTATAGGTACCTCAGAATAAATATTATAAACGTTTAGAATATAGAGATTGAAGTGTGCCAAGAACTGCGGGAATTTCTTATTACAAGTTACACATGTGACGGTTTCCCGGATTATTAGGCAAATATTCATGAACCGAAGTGCGTCACGTACACGAAATTTCTTTGACTACGTCAAAACGTGACCTGCCGAACTCTAATGCATGAAGAGTTGTCTAACAATCAGGAGTAGTCACATGTGTGACTTCATTACATGAAATGTTCCACTGTATGTTCTTTAGAAAATGTCGATGTTTGTATCATTCAATTTTCAGATATCTTGTGTCACAATAAGCCCATCCACATGTTCTGTTTGTATGCCTGAAATTTGATATTGCAACGGCAGTGTGTGTGGTGATGTGGGTGCGCAGGTGGGGCAGTACATCGGCGAGATCTGCCGCTACCTGCTGGCGGTGCCGCCTCGCCCCGAGGACACGGCCCACCGCGTGCGCCTGCTGCTGGGGAAGGCATGCGGCCGCAGATCTGGGCCCCCTTCGTGCAGCGCTTCAAGGTGCCGCAGATCCGCGAGCTGTACGGCGCAACTGAGGGCAACACCAACATCGGTGAGCGCACGCGTGGCGGGGGCGCGTTGCGGGGTGCGCGCTGGCGGGGGTGCGCGCTGACGGGGGCGCGCGTTGGCGAGGGCGCGCGCGTTGGCGGGGGCCGCGCGTTGGCGGGGAGGGCGCGCGTTGGCGGGGAGGGCGCGCGTTGGCGAGGGCGCGCGTTGGCCACTTCCCGTGATGAAAAGCGTGCACTACTCTTACGGGACAAATTACTACAAAAACTGAAAACGTGGAGGAAATTACGAAGTAAAATTACGTTAAAATTGGAGGAAATTTCGAAGTAATTGCAACACATTTGAAAGCACGCATTAATATGGTGAGTTTGAGACGACTGAAAACGTGCAAGACTGATATTTTGTTTAGAGAGACTGCCTTGTTGCCGTTTTGCTACTTCTGCTTGGGTTCTGTCATTCAAGGTATAATCAAAATTCAATGAAAATGGTGAAAAATTTTTTGTCTGTTTCTTTTGTGTTTAATGAACTGGACACGTGCATACACATGATGTATGCCTAGAAGATGGCAGGAATAGCACGAAGGTCTGAAAGAAGGAAGATAACAAGAAGCGTTTCACTCACTAAATGTAGTATGTGGCCCAGTCGTGGTGCGCTGGACGCGCTCGTTGAGCAACGGAACTTTGAACCGCGCCGCGCCGCTGCGCTGCCAATCGAGGTCTCGTCAGCTGCGTCCCTTGAACTGGAATCGCTCTGCCAGCTGGCGGTTTTCTCACGCCCCAGCGCGGGTTCACACGGCCAAACAATTATTGTAGAAATAAGAAATGGTAGTAATTTCTATTTAAAATAGGGCTCGCGTACTTCATCGTTTTTTAGCCAGCAATTTATTTACTACACGATTAACAACCCTATGCACTTCCTTCCTTTCTTATTATTTTATGTACTAATGAAGGAAAGGGCTCTATTTACTGCCCCAAAGTGATGAAAGTGATTCCACTACTAATAAAATGTTCGAGTACACTTGTTCTTTCTGCTTTTGCCGATGCTGGTGAGAGCGCTAAAGTCTCCTGAGGTAAAATCTTCCTCTTGTAATGAAGTATCTCCTAGAATAATATTTTTACTACTATCTAATGGTAAGTCACGGAACACGGTCCCTTACTGCAAACTACAAAATGGACAAATATAGTAATACTTACGTAAGTGGTCTGCTATTGAAAATAAATAACAGAAACAAGTAATGTATAGACAATAATCTAATCAAGGTAACAATTATGTATTGCGTTTGAGCACATGCTTCGGCATTTCATTCTACCTTTCTCGCTCTAGTTTACATAGTGGTAATACAAAAAATAATGAATGGCACACGGGGAATAAACACATTTTATTCACTCGCGGGTATTAGATCCCGCGGTCCCATTCGTCGCCTTGAAGACTATTCTTTTCTTCTTGTTAATAAAATCTCATTTACTCTCATGGACTATGATTTACAATTACTTTTTATTTGTTGTGCAAAATTGTCAATTTACGCATGAGTAAAGCAATTTGCTATTGCAATAAGAGCGTAATTCGCCCGTCCGTGACGATTTTCCACTATCTAATGGGGGCTCTGTACACGGCGCTCGTCTGTTTCCCCCGTGCGTCACATTATTTCACAGACAATATTTGGCTTCAAAAAAAGTTGTTTCTTAAATGTTTCTCTTTCGTTGTACCTCCACAACCTCCTCTATTTAAATAAAAAATCATGGGGCAATCAGATCGCTCTCTAAAATGCCGAAATGCACAATTCCTTTGCTAATCTTATCATCATTAAGGAGGTTTTTTTTTTCGTCTACTTTGACGCAACGCGTCTCAAAGCCCCTTGGGAGGCGTTGAGCGCTTTGCGCTCCTCGGAGTAATCCTCCCATTACTATCTTGTTTTATGGAGTAATCCTCCGTTAACATTGTCGCGTCTCGTCGTAGTCGGTTGTCAAGAGGACCGCCAGATAGCATCTCCGCGTACGCGCCTCCTACCGCGCGCTCCTGCGTCACTACCCAGCGGCCGGAATTAGGAAGGAATAAGGTTAGGGGTAGGGTTTAGGGCACTTCACAGGGGATGGACTAGCCCTTGTGAAGCAGCCGAACTCGTTTTGTTGGAACAAATTTCACATGAGATTCGACGGGAATCGAACCCGGATCTCAGTGGTGAAAGGCTTGCGACTTTGCAATGAGCCACGAGTTCAGTTTGCAGGGTACTCTCTGCGTGATCACTCTCTGGTGCTTGCGGAAGCTCCAGATCGCAGAAAAGCCACGACGGCGGCAGATACACTTCTGAACCAAACAGTTGCGAACCGCGAACGTTCTTTTGGCAGTGGATGTAAGAGAGACTACTCCCCAATCTCGGGTCCCCCAGTTTCGGCCCAATTTCCCCTATCTCGGCTCCTGTTGGAAGGAAGAAAGTGGATTTGCAGTTACTATCTGTTACACAGCAAACATGTCTTCAAGAATTGGCCAAATATACGAACACAATAATTACAGAATAACGTAGATCTACGACGCAGATGAATGCTCTCGGTGGTCTCGGTGACGCCACGACCACTATGCGGTCTCATTTGTTCAAGCATTCCGTCCTTGGACATGACCACGTGGCATGATGGTCGAAACGTAGCATTACAGCCTTCAGTGCGGTGTCACCCGGCCTGCCGAAAACCCTCGCAATTACACAGAACACATTACAACAACCAAGGCTTCTTTCTACATTTCCTTGAGGAAATGTCCTTTTATGCGGAATTTCAAGGAAAACATCATACTCACAAATAGACCGGCCTAAATGTCGTAGGCTGCGCAACAGAAACCACATTTCTCAACAAAAAAAGGCCTTGTTTGTTAGTATTTATATGAGCTGTCAGGGAGGGGGCATCGTTCCTGTAGAGTTTAATATCTTCTGCTGTAAAAAGTTTGTAATTTGTTCGTGAGACGGTCACAATAATGAATAGGTACCTCATTAATGATTTTCAGTGTTTGAAACATTGTGGAACCCATCTTAATTAAATGAGAAAAATGTTCCCAGAGCATTGTTAAGCCTTATTTAGCGAGTTCCCTTGAGCAAATTGCCAGTTAAACCATTGGCAACTAGGTTTCAACGGACAAAATCGAAGAAAATGAGTTATTTTTGTAACAAGGTTCTATCTGACTTCTGCTACAAGTAGAACTCGAGATGTAATCTGTGGACAAATGGATACTTTTCGTACAATTTTATTGAGAGCTTAATTCTATATTGTTCAGCCTTTCGGTTCTTTCAGATGGTTGAAGAACACAAAATGCACAACACAAAATGGACAGACTACACAATACAGTAGCGTGGTTTGCAATTGAGTTTGTCCCACCATAGGTGGGACAAACTCAATTGCGCTCCTCTAAATGATTTACAGGCTTACGACACGTCGACGTGATGTTTTAGAAAGGAGTAGAGTGTACCAGATTCTACGTCTCTGAATTGGGGAGTCTGTGCGACCTAGTTGGATTGTAAGCTATCGATAACCTTTTGTATGTTAAAAAAAGAAGTCATGAGATATGAACTGTACGCAGTTTTGGATGGAAGGAATATAAATGTCTACTATAAAAATGAGTCCTCTTGGTAGACAGATGACTGAATAACGAAACGTTGACATCAATTTACTCGGAAGGCCGACCGGGAGGACTACGGTTCGAGTCCCGACGGTGACAGGATTTTCACACTAGCTAGACAGCTTTCTCGAATTCAGTCGCTGTCCGGAGGAGACTCCTAGCGGCCGGTAGCCCGATGGTTTTGTCAGACGAATGCCGGAGAAGTACCATAACAAACGGACCACTAATCGCGCGCTCTTTCCTTGCTCTTCCTTGTTCCATCCCCTCCCCTCACCTCTCTTACACTAACATCGTGTTACATGCTACACCACCACACATATCGGGAGACCAGTCGAGGGTTTAGAGCTTGATCCGGCTGGGACGGTGCCACGCTGGTGGGAGATTTCTGGTTAGAAAAAAACTCCGCCAGTCGGCGGTAGGTCGGCGCCGGATATCACTAACTGGCTGGGTAATATCATCGCCATCTCCCGAGGAAAAACCGGGAGCGGTAGCTCAGTCCATCAACTGATGTCACTGCAGTGCCTCTGACCGGGAGGCCGGGGTTCGAGTCCTGACGGCGGCAGGATTTTCGACACTAGCTTTTCAGCTAGGTCGAATTCAGTCTGGAGGAGAATTCTAGCGGCCGGCTGCTCTGATCGGTAGTTTTCCGTGGTTTCTCCGATCAACACCAGGCGAATGCCGGAGCAGTACCCTACCAAAACGGGCCACGGACCGCGCGCGATCTGTCCTTCCTCTTCCTTGTCCTATCCTCACCCCTTACCTACACACACTTACACTAACATGCACTACACTACCAGATATTCTGGGAGATCGGCCGGGAGCTTAGAGCTTGTCCCGGCTGGGGCGGTGCCCCGCTAGTGGGAGAGTCCTGGTTAGGCGGTGCCGGATCTCGCCATCCAGCGGGGGAAGATCACCGCCATCTCTCGAGAAAAAAACATGCACTACACTAACGGGACTAATGACCAAAGCCGTTGACATGCCCGGAAACACGAAAAAATCAATCAACCAATCAAACGCGAGGAAAATATTCACTAAATTTACGGGACTAACGACCTTAGCAATTGACTCGCCCGGAACGACAATGACTAAATCAATCCAAATGTTGCCCCGTAATTAATAATAATAAATGTTCACATGGGAAGGTGTCCTGGTGACGGCGTGGTGTGTGTGTGTGTGTGTAGTGAACGTGGACGAGACGGTGGGCGCGGTGGGCTTCCTGCCGCGCTGTGTGCCGGCCGCCGCGCTGCCCATGGCGCTGGTGCGCGTGGACGACGCGACGGGCTGCCGCTGCGCGGCGCCGACGGCTTCTGCCAGCGCTGCGACGCAGGTAGGCGCTCCGCACCTGCGTTGCTTTATACAACGCTTTTCCTAAGGATGAGCAGCCAAACTGACAGCTAGTGCTGGCAATATAACTGAAGATTCTGGGGTCGTTGTGTCCTCGAGGCCATTAGACTCCCTTCTGCATTCGTCTGTTTGCAGTTGGCTAACTTGTAAATGGCTTCGATGCTTCCTTTTGGGATGTCCTCGTCCGACAAAAATATAGGGTGCCGCGAGAAATAATTGAAATTAGGAAGTGCAGTGTTGTGCGCTCATCTGTAAAAATTATTTTTTTTATAAACATTACATTAAATTTACTTTTTGTGTGATAAATATTATGTTTATTTAAAAACCGAGATTTGAATGCCAGATGCGTACCGGTGCACGTGTTTCCGGTTTAAATCATTTTTCTTTCTATTTACATTCAGGGCAGTTTTCTTTTGCCGATTGTGAGAGCTTATTAAGAGATTTTCTACGTACGTAATTAAATTTAAATATTTCCCGGACCCGAGTACGTGCATATACCTCAGCGAGACTCTTAGACTTCTTCGTAGGGATGTTTTCACATGAGCCATTAGCTCTTTACGAAGGGGTGTGGCTGAACAGCTGTCGCGGCGGAGGGATACTTTTCTGAATTACATGTGATGTTCACTTGTTACGCGAACTGTCACGTTGGCTCATCCTTAGGAAAATCCTTCTCTAGTAACGTGCGCCAAAGCAGAGTCAATGCCACCTATTGAAAAATGCCTTTTGAGAAGCAAACATTCAAAAGGTGGCATGTCCATTTGGCAAAAATTGAGTTCTTCTGTTGTTTTTAACAAGAATTTTTTATTTCCAGAAAGATATTTAAGATGTCTTACAATACATTTAAGTAGTACTCTAATCGTTGAGTTTAAGATGGTGATGAAAAGTGTAATAATTGGGCTACATTTTTCATTTTTATTAGAAAAGAGTGAAGTGGACATGTCATGTTTTGAATGTTTGCTCCTCATTTATGTTGGTACCAACCGGATCACTTGGAAACAAGTGAAGAGAACCACATGTGATCTCTATACTAAGTGGATGACTATCTCCCATACTCATGTGCGTTAGACAAAGCGTGCCGGTACATTACGGACGTCGCCATTTTGAAGTTAGGAAAGAAACTAGTTTCTGTGCGTTGTGACCTGTGATCCTTGTGAGAGGTAATGAGTTCTGTTCAAACATAAGGTATTGTTTTCAGAGTTGTAAAGCAGTCCACGAAATTTCTAAATTACTTGTGAATGGTGGTAAATAACAAAAGAATAATTTAGAAAAAACTATATTCTGTTTCCAAGTTGTCTACCACAACTGCCCCATGATTTTCATTACGAATTTTGTCCCTCATAAGACATTCATGAAACACAACTAGTGAATAAAATTGCAAGAAAGTATGTAACATTCCACCTCAAAACCTACGGTTCACTGTATAAAATACGCGGGGCCAAACAATTTTAAGACAGCATCTCAATAAAATTGTTCTCCTCAGAAATATATAAAATGATTTTTTGTGTCTGGTACATAATAAATCGTATCACAATGTTTCATTTCACATAATCATCCCTTCATGCAATAGTATGATTTATTAAAATGACCCATGTGTCTACGAATTTCTTCATTTATTCTCAAATTTCATTTAATATCCCTAAACACGTAAATTCCAACTTCTATATAAGAAAACAGCATTGGGATTGAGTAAAAGAGAAAGGTAATGCTTTAAGAACTCACGTCTTGCATGCACCTATTTAAATTGATTTAGAATGGCTTCAAAGATTTTTGTTGCATGAAGATACTAATTGTTAGTTGTAATTTAACTTCCTTGGTCACAACTTATGATAATTACTGTAACGATTGTGGTGAGTACGCATTTCATTTTGTTTCAAGCTGCAGCTCGTGCTAACATAATTTCTATTACTAGCACTATCACCAGTAAGGTGCCGCTGCGGAGAGACTATCCTGGCACAAAATTGCAAACTCGCTTAAAAAATTATGAAAATATATCTACACAAAATTATAATTAGATAAGATTAAAAATAAATAAGTAAATTTAACACACAATTGGAGTTAAAAACAGATTTATTCCAAGCCTGGCAATTTCATTCTCATGTATTACGATTTCAACTATTCGAATGCATGACAAATTCAGTCACGCCAAAATTCGTCACAACATTCTGGTTAGCTGATTGAAACGGTCTCTTTTCTTATATAACCCGGCGTTTGGCGTATGCGAGCACAAACTTTGAAGTTTGAATGATACGTTGAGGTTGGCTTATTGTACAGGTAAAAGATCGTTTAGAAAAATAAAAAGGGTTAAAACTATTATCCAGCTTCTACGGGACAAGACAAACTCGATTAACTAAGAATAATGTTCAGTCAAAGTGATAAACTCAGAACATCACGTATATATATTGTTTATAGGCCATTGTCAATAATTTTTAAATTTACAATTTTATTAAGATTATTATTTGAAGGCATCTTAATTTGAGTAAAAATATTAAAATCTCCAATCTCAAGATGTTATTGTTTCCGGGGAAAAGGGAGCATAAAAAATATTTTAGCTTGGGGCCTCGAAAGTGGTAAATCCGTCGCTTTATTAGACCGTAATACTGGTCACGTACTGGATCGTGCTACGACTCCTATAGCAATTAATTTCGATTTCTGTCAAAAGAGTTTACGCTGAATAAGAAATGAAGACCCCAAAAGAATTGCATTTCTGATATCCAATATTTAAGTTAGTAAATATGATGGAAGTTGTGAAATTAGTCATGTTTTAATAGAGACAACCAGTGCTCGCCAGGCGTATGCATACTTCATGTTGCGCAAGACGCATCTGGGCACATATCTTGTAAATAAAATTGACAAAGGCATGTGCTGATTCCAAATGTAGAAAACATGATGTTATCAAATAATTATTTGTTTTAGTATGTATTAATACACAATAACTTTTATCCCAATTTCATGTTAAGTTAGATGTTAATTTTAAAAACATTATTTGTTAAAATAATTGATAAATTAAAAATATAGCTACTCAAAGATGTTACTTATTATTATTATTATTGATATTATTATTATTCGTATTGTTATTAGTGTTATTATTCGTATTGTTATTAGGGTTATTATTCGTATTGTTATTGTTATTAGTCTATTCGTATTATTATTCGTCTTGTTATTATTGTTGTTGTTGTACATATACTTTTAACGCAAATTAATATGAACCAATTTCTTCGATTTTTAAAAAATTATTGGTATGTAACGAATTGTGTTGGATGAACGATAGCGTATTGTAAGCGATGTAGGTACACAGGTTCAAGTAATGCTCATGGACTTAGCCGCGACTGGCCGCCGTTTGCGGTGTAATGTACTTTTTTTTAGTTGGGAATAAAAACTTCTATAGTTTTCATTCCAATTGTAGATTTGTATTATTTAGTTGGGAATTACTTTATATAATTGTAATGAATATATTATTATTATTATTATTACTATTATTATTATTAATATTATTATTATTATTATTGTTATTAAGCCCTTCGAGTGGCTCGTGGTCAGTGTGCTAGCTTTCCCGTTGTGCGATCCTGGGTTCGATTCCCGGATGGAGCAAAAATAGAGCTGTAGCTTTCCATTGTCATCGTCTCAGCTTATATGGCTGTGTGACAAAAGTAAAAGCTCAGGCAGGCCAAGTTTGCTAGATACGGTAAAGAACAAACATCCTCCTTGCTGCATGGTTCCTCTAACCCCAGGCGTTGGTAATAAATAAAAACAGGCCAGGTCTGGGAATTCCGCTACAATTCCGCTGACAAATGAGATTAATCCGACACTAAACTGACAAATACATTATTTATTATTATTATTATTATTATTATTATTATTATTATTATTATTATTATTATTGGACATTTCTTGTTTTTATTTTTAACTCTAGTTCATTGTGCATATCATGAATGTTAAACTTCCTTGTCAATATTTTAAAAATAGTTATGATTCTTTCAGTCATGAATGAGCTACTAATGAGGTTCGGGACGTTTCACCCTTGCAATTGTATCACTTTCGTTTTATCGCTGCACCGTGCACTAGTTAGCGCCGCCAACTTGCACACGCCTAATGAGGTCCCCAAAGTTCGAATAGAATAACCTAGTCTATTAAAGAAGCTAATTTAGTCAACAAATTAACTTATTGTTCTCTTGTATGAATAGTTTGAAAATAAACATTTAATAAAAAATAAAGGACCGTCTTATCGACTCGCCGGCATCAGACTCCCACCGCGTCGGATAGCGAGGGCGTGGAAGTTGTGAAACAGCAGGCAGCACTGGAGAATTATTTGAGGAATAGGAATTGTCACATTGGAGTAGAATAAGTCACATTGGAAGTGTAGAATGAAGAAACGAACTCCATTTTGTTAACCATGCATAATAATTATTGTAGAACATTTTTGTACGTTACTTTCTTATACGTTACTTTACTTTCAAATCATTTCAAATACAATAATTTATTTTAGAATTTAAAAAATCAATATCTTACAATATTGCTTTGTCTTTTGAAAAAGGGAAATAAACGAATTCCTTGTCGGTCGTCCATTGAGTAATAGAAATTTTTAATAGTAAGAGCTGTGCCAGCCCGGATAGACGATGCGACTCGAGCTGAGCCAGGTTGGGACTTCATTCGAAACAGCTGGGCATCAGTTCTCACTACAGTCACGTGTTTGCACATCCTTTGTGAATGCCATTGCGGGAATCCTCACTTTCTTCTGATTTTAAAATAGGAATGGTAGTGATGTATCATGTCAATCATTTGAAAAATCGAGAAAACAAAATTATAATTCCTATTTATTAAGAAAAGGATTTGTTTTATAAGTTGAGATACATGCACATTCATTTTCTATAAATCAGATTTGCTGATGTAGTTAGGGTAACGTACATTACCGTTGAAAATGCATTTTTAAATTGCTTCTGCCTTTGTATTGCACTTCGTTTTGGTTTATTCGTCTTTCAAAAGTCCTAGCTTGATAGAGAAGTAGGAACCCATAAGAGTATGGGTTGACGATCCCGCCAGAATTCCATTGCCCGTTACACACCTACAAACTAATGGTGCTAAAACAGACGTATCTTCTCGGGCAAAATTGCGCAAAAAACCCTAAAATTTTCTAAAATTATACATGACTTTATTTCAAAATTTATCTTTAAAGAATAGATTTCATTAAGGAAAAAATTTTTCTCTTTAATATCTTAGTTGAAGGAAGACGCCGAAAAAAATTTGAACTTTTGTAAATTTCGAAAAATTAGATATTTCTACGAACATAAGACGTGCAACATTCTCTTAAACTTGTCCGCACTATCCACAACAAAATTTAATAAAAAACGATGAAGCTATTTTTTAAATTTGGAAAATGTCTGAAGCTTCATATAAAGTACTCCCAAAATTAAAATATCGATTTCAAATTCAAGGCACCACGACATCAGCCAGATCGATTAAGGAATATCAATTTTGGAGAAAATCGACTGAACTTTTAGCAGTGATTTAATTTTTCACTGATCAAAATCTACAAAACGTGGATTCTGACCACACCACATATTAAAGGAGTTTGGTTCTAAATTTATCAACTGGATTGATCTACTTTCACGTTACCAGGGCCCTGTAATAAGTTTTTCTGTCGAAAATTCGCCGCACAGCATTACATAAATTTTCTCTCAGCTGCGTAGCGAGAAATTAAAAAGAAAACAACTTCTTCATTAATTATATTGGTATATCTCAAATACAATGTTTGTTAGTTCTATGGCTTATTTCAGAGACCCTTCTTAGGAATTTTGGAATATCGAAATACCAATTTTTGGGTGATATAATATATTAATTATGTTTTTTGCTTTCTTTCTAATGTATGACAGATTTATTTTTTGAATTTTGTAGTAAAACATTATGTTGATTTTCAGTTTTACATGGTGTTGTACATACGAGAATTAATTGTTCTCGTATTCCAGCAGTCTTGGATCAGGAATTTAAGAAATTGAAATAGATAACCCAAAAGCATTCGAACTGATTTAGAGTAAAAGTGTGTGTTTCTTAAACTGTTACAATTTTTTAACCCTAAACATAAAAATGTGCATGTGGTTGCCCAGTGTTTCATCGCATTTTCTTCCGCAGGTGAACCGGGCATGATAATCGGACTCATTGACCAGAAGAACGTCATTCGTGAATTCCAAGGCTACGTTGACAAAAAGGAATCGGAAAAGAAAATAATATACGATGTCTTCAAGAAGGGAGATAAGGCATTCTTATCAGGTAATGTTAGGTTGGAAATGTATTACTCCTAATGTTTCAAAATCATACGTTTCTTGCTGTATTTGTCTATTTTTAACAAGGTCTTTGCTGTTGAATGGCACCTCTTTCATGCTACAGAAAATGAATGAAGTCAGATGATCTCATAATGGAGGAAGGGTTATTGGATAGAAATGTGAAAAAGACAAACCTAGTTAACATCTAGTTAATTAGTAATTGAATAAATCTTAATCAGAGTTTCCCAAAGAGGTTGGTATCGATACCCTGGGGTCGTCTAAATGTTAAAGGGTCAATGATAATCATTGCAAATTCAGTCAGCCTTCATACTGCTCGTTGTGTATACTTCGCGAATGTTCATTCCCGCCTGAGATATGGCATAATAAAATACATCTTAGCTCCCAGACTTTTAGATTACAAAAACGAATTGTACGAATAATAACCAAATCCCACCCACGTGATTCATGTAAGCCTCTCTTCATTAATCTAGAAATTCTACCATTACCGTGTCTTTTTATTTACGAATCATTTACGAAACAAATTTATTTACGAAATTCTCCCTTTCAAAATTCAAAATTTATTGCTTATTTATCCATGAAAATAGATTTTATTACATGGGAGTTTTTGTTTTTTTTTTCTCCCTTTCAAAATTCAAAATTTAAGTAATATATGACTTAGAGTAGGGATCACAGAATTTTGAAAATGTGCACACAATTCCCTTTTCCCCATAGCACGTCATACGCAGTTTTTAACTGTTTTTTTGACGTAAAATAAATAAATAAAAGTGGTTTTTGTAAAAAATGACTTGCTCAAGGGCGGGAATATTTTTTCAGAAAATGCCAAAGTCTATTACTATAACACTCGACGTAGAAATCATATTCATCAGGTGACAGTATCAACAGCTCATTACAAAAAATTCACATACAATACATGTACATTATTTTACAACACTTTGCCAGATGACATTAAACGATTAAATTCAATAGAAAAGTTTAAATCCCAAGTGAAATCGTTTCTGCTGCATAACTGTTTCTATACAATTAGAGACTATACTGAGCATCACAAGAAAAGGAACATTAATTTTAACAATGATACATAATGCATTATTTACCATTTGGACTGTATCAATGAGTATAAACAACCTGTAACAACTATTGTACTACAGCTTCCGGGTCAATGACCCCCATCTCGATCAGGTTTTTCGTCCAGTTTCCCTGATCCATTGAGCAAATGCTGAGATGGCCCCTTGTTTTGCTTCTGGACATAAATGTAACTTCATTTTCTGTGCACGTCGTCTAGAATTCAGTGGCAAATACAGTTACTCAAATTATCGTTTCCATGTTGTCGCGGCAGGAAGTAATAAGAGCCAAAATTTATTGCATATTTATCTTTGAAAATAGATTTTTTTACATGGGAGTTTTTTTTCCCTTTCAAAATTCAAAATTTATTGCTTATTTATCCTTGAAAATAAATTTTATTACATGGGAGTTTTTTGTTTTTTTTCCCTTTCAAAATTCTAAATTTATTGCTCATTTATTTTTGAAAATAGATTTTACTACATGGGAGTTTTTTTTTCTCCCTTTCAAAAATTCAAAATTTAAGTAGTATATGACTTAGTGTAGGGATCACAGAATTTTGAAAATGTGCACACAATTCACTGTTCCCCATAGCACGTCATACGCAGTTTTAACTGCTTTTTTGACGTAAAATAAATAAATAAAAAATAAATGGAGTTGATTGGGGATTGATGGTCGATTATGCACCGGAAACTGTTCGGTATAATCAAGATCCTATTACAAAATTACAAAAAACGTAAATGAAATTGATAATTATTTTCTCATACACATTTTCAAAATATATAATAATACTTGCATTTGGAAATTTATAATAATACATAAAATAATAAAACAAACCTAATTAACAATTCTTTCAAAAGTTTTGATCATATTTTTTGGCTAATTGCCATCAATAATTTTTGTGTAATTAGTGTTGTTATTATTATTGTATTATTACTTTTCACTATTATTGTATTATATTTTTATTATTATTATTGTATTATTATTTTATATGCTTTCAGAAGCGTACCTCATCTAAGAATACTTATTCAGGCGTCCATGGCAAGCTTAGAATTTGCAGGATACTTGAAATTAGGGTTTTTGCTATTTCTTATAGCAGGTAAACGGTAAACAGCGTCCCTGGGAATGGCGCTCGTGGCTCGTGCCATGTCTACCACATCAAAGTAGCCTCTGTATGCTGCATATTATAGAAAAAAGTCAAGGGTGTCGATGAAGCAATTAATTCTTTTAAAAGGGGTCGATGTAAGAAAAAGGTCGGGAATCTCTGACCTAAATCATTAAAATTAAGGGGAAAATAAAATATTGTAGGTTCTCTGGGAGTTAATTGGATTGAATAATCTCGGGCGACAAGAAGCCTCGGGCCGAAGGCCTTCGGGCGCCGCTTGATCATTAGCACCCTTATAACCCTTGCTGCATGAATTGCAATTAGTTATTGGAAAATAAGGACTGAAAGTGTTAATGAGTACAGTGCAACACGGTTGATTTTTACAACCAAAGAAACAGCCAAATGTTTCAAATTTTTAAGCCAAAACTGCATCTTGTCCTTCATTTTTTTCACAAGACTGCGTCCTTTCTTTTTGTGCTAATAGGCAGTACAGATGTATAGGCTTTCTGTGAAGGCAGATCTAAGGTTTTAATGAACTCTCAGCTTAAAATGCCCAGCATCAAGCCACCAAGTTCTTCAGTTCTAGGATCACCTTTACCATAGAAATCATCACTTACAGGTTTTCTTATAGAATTTAGACCACCATGAGCTTTAATCGACGAAATCCTTCGCCTTCGTCTGAACAATAGAAACATTTTTGAGGAATGTTTCATTAGGTTAAAAACTTCATCCTATGTATATTTCTTCCTTTCTCAGCTTCCTCCAAATTATCCCGAAATCCCTGTCATTCTGCAAGAACGAGTGACCTCTAACTGAAAAACGAACAATAATGTCGTTGAATATTTTCTTCTCATAATTTCCTTTCTGCATTAAATGATGCATTGACTCGCCCACAACCCTCCCCCGCCAATAAAATAAAATTCTGGTAAGTTGGACTAGTTGCCTTTCTGCAATTGGCGATGCATATATATTTTATGAATGTGTCTCTTTTCTAGGTGACATCTTGGTAATGGATGAATACGGGTATCTGTTTTTCAAAGACCGAAGAGGCGACACTTTCAGGTGGAAAGGGGAAAATGTTGCAACAGCGGAAGTGGAGGCTGTCATCAGTAACGTGATTGATCTGAAAGACGCCACAGTTTACGGAGTGGAGGTGAGGAATTTTGGAATTAATTTACCAATAATCTAGGATCTTGATTACAGTAGAGACAGACGATTGATAGTAACGTACAACGAAAGAAGCATTTTTTTAACTCGAAACATTTTCTCAAACTAACAAAGCTGGAAACAGAGAGGAATTAGCAAGAAAATTACGTATCAGTCTTTAATGTTAGACGTTTTCAATGTTATTATGGCGTTCTCGATTCACTTGTGGATTATACTATTACCTCCTCCGTTCTCCTATGCCCTATATCCCCCTTGCGAAAGTACAATTTTTTTTCTTTTTTTGGGGGGGGGGCGTCTTCCTACAAATTTAATTTTGATGGTAAATATTTTTTTCCTTAATGAAATCTGTTCCTTAAATACGGATCTTTAAACAAGTTCAGTTCGATTTTCGAAAATATAGTATTTTCTTGATTTTGCACGAAATACGAGTATAGGCAATTAAAAAAAAATTTGTTTTCTCAAAAACGCTCCGAATTTTTTTTTAAATTTTATCCATAGATAGAAGGGATGCTTAAAAGAATGTCGCGGGTTCATTTTCGTTGAAGTCTGAATTTTCTAAATTTAGAAATGTTGCGAGAAAGTATGTGCAATAGAGTCGTAGGCTTCCGCGGCCGGAGTCATTGAATTCTTGACTGTCCGGGATTCGGGAGCTATTCTGCTATGCTCTGAAGAAGGCCACAACAAGATGGCCGAAACGTCGGCTCCATCGACCATGACGCGGCTATCCCGGACAGACAAGAATTAAAGTATGAGCTGCAGTAGCCCCGCTAGTGCGTGTGTGCGCGCGTGCGTGTGTGCGCATGTACGCGCGCGTGCGTGTGTGCGCATGTACGCGCGCGTGCGTGTGTGCGCATGTACGCGCGCGCGTGCGTGTGTGCGCATGTACGCGCGCGCGTGCGTGTGTGCGCATGTACGCGCGCGCGTGCGTGTGGCATGAGCGCGCGCGTGCGTGTGCGCATGTACGCGCGCGTGCGTGCGTGTGTGTGCGCGCGTGCGTGTGTGTTTAAATTTCATGCTTATGATTTAAAATATATTATTTGAACGTGGGGGTGGGCGGGGCGGGGCGAAGTGCAATAGTGTGTGATGTGCGTGGGCGTGGGCGCAGGTGCCGGGGCCGAGGGGCGGCGGGGATGGTGGCGGTGCAGGCCCCGAGGGCAGCGTGGACCTGGGCCGCCTGGCCCCGGCGTGGAGCGCTCCCTGCCGGCGTACGCGCGCCCGCTCTTCGTGCGCGTCACGCCGCGCCTCGAGCTCACCGGCACCTTAAGCTCAAGAAGACCGACTGCAGAGCGAGGGCTTCGACCCGGCGCGCGTGGGCCCCGGCGACCGCCTCTACGTGCTGCAGGCCGGCGCCTACCGCCCGCTCACCCCCGACCTGCACCGGCAGATCCTCGACGGCCCCTGCGCCTCTAGCCTGCCACGCCCCTCCCCATCCCCCCTATCCCTCCATCTCCTTCCCTTCCCTTTCCTTTCCCTTCCCTTTCCCACCCTTCCCCATCCCATCCCTTACCTTTACACCGGCTGGTTGGATCGTCCTTGTCCTGAAAACCTCTTTTTAAGGGACATCATCACAACCGCTGCTACAACAAGAAATCGAGATTATCACCACAACACCTTCACGATCATCATCGTTATTTTAGATGAGGTCCTGTGTTCATCGTTTTTCATGTATTTGTTGTTGATAAAATGGTGAATTTCATCTGTGTTGAGTTTAAAGGGAATTTTCCACTTTCTGAACTTCTTGGACCATTTCAATCGACAATACCACTTTGGAACATAAGATTGGGCATTTGAAAGGAATAACGTTGAGATTTAATGGCCTTTTCAGACTGCAATTCTGTGATAGCAATATTCAGAGCTTGAATCCTTCAATATACACATAATATAATCAGTGTGGAAAAAAATATTTGTTTTTGTTTTCATACTTTTTTTCAGAGGAGTAGTTGAAAAATTGATGATATTTTCAACTTGTTTATTTACTCTACTAGTTTTTTCTTTATTTAAAATAAAAATTGTTTAGGTTCCACCTCTCAATTATCGTTGCAGGTATTCATTATCTGATGAAACCCCATCAATAGGATGATGTCGCAGTTCTGTTTACAGACAAACCATAACATGTTTACCCTATGTCTAAGTTAAATGTAGGATCATGCTATTTTTGGTTTGCATGGTTTCTAAACATCGGCACAAAGAGGAGTCAGTTCTTGGACAGGAAAATTGTCAAAAAAAAAAAAGCTTTGGAACCCCAAAACTATACCTCTGCACTATCTTCAAACTGGTATATATTTACAATGATGTAAGTTTATGAATTAAAAATTTCAAAAACCTGTACATCTCCCTTCTATACTGCAATTTATTCATAGCTGCCTGTGAAGTAAATCAGCTGTTACAGTGTCATTCAATCGGAAGGTTAAATGCTACCATAATGACGGCACTGTAGTGACGTGTAAAGTCCTGATTGGATAGCATCGTAACAGCTGATGGAATGTCTCGGGTAGCATTGGAAAAATCGCAATATAGGTGGGTTCATTAGAACAACTCAGAAATGTAAATTTACTTTGATGACTTCCATTCTTCTTAACTGTCAGTAATGACAAAAATTAGCCATATTAAAAGAATAAATCTCAAATGTAAGAAAGTGGGGGAAAAAGATGCATATTTGGAAAGTACAGTTGTAAATTAGTACTTATAGAAGTTTGTTACTCATGTATGTGCTGCAAGTGTTTATGAAATATTGTGAGTGGGTTGAATGTTTTTACAGCATTTTGTACTTACTGTATGGCACTGGTTATAAAATAAATTTTAAAATTGTTTTTCAAAGAGGTTTTAATGATTCATAGAAAAACTACACATGCGCCTAAGATTTGTTGTCTGTGGCATACCCAAAGTCAATAGATTCCTTTGTACAGATATTAAATTGTCCTTTAGTGCCTTTTATACAGCGTATATAAAAAAATCGATTGGAAATCTCTGATGTTCCACCACTATCATATTTCCAATTTATATCAAAAGAACAAATTTCTTTCCATTATATATTATTTTTTAATTTGGTTGGGTTAAATACATACTAAATATACATTAGGTTTTGATTTGCTAATACATGCATATTTAAAATACTTCAGACACTCAAAATACAGAAAAAAACTGTATTACATCTTTTTCATTGCAACAATATATTGTAATTGTCAATTACAATATATTAGTAATTCAGTCATACAAATTTCTGAACAATAATAAACTTTAATATACATATGTATTCACTCACAAATAAAAAATTATATAAAAAAGTATGTCTAACACAAATAAATGGAATTTCCCTTTTAAAATGACTAATTTTCAAATAAATCAGGCAATAAACCCCTAGATGGCGAATGTCTAAAACTCGCATAGGAAAACAGCATTTAACTGGTGTGGATGAACATAAACTGGTGTTATAATGAATAAACTCTTTTTTTATTGTCGGATAAATGCCCAGCATTTGTAATGATTTATCATTTAAAAATTAAGAGAATTCAAATTCAACAGCTGAAAAAAGCTTTTATTTTGTTTTAGAGGTGCATTTCTGGAAGAATAAAAAAAAAGAAACTATCCTAGTTATCTTCTTCATCTGTATTTAAAGTGTTTCTTTTTTAACTTATTTTATGATTTAAATACTCTCCCAAATACAAGGCCAAAAAACTCAAAAATACTGTTTTTCAAATACAAAATGTATTTAAAATATGTATTTCAAATATAAATATTTAAATGCCCAACCCTATGGATAAAACATTTTATTTATAAACACATTAAAATGATAATAGAATTTTCATAAAATTTACAGAAATTTGCACGCATGCTTGCTACTTAAGTGTGAATTAATAGGATTCAGGATAAGGAAACACCAGAGATAAGGTTGCAAAAGCCTATTTGCTCACAAATTATTCATAAAGGGCAGTGGCAGTGCATGCATCCCACTTCCATGGGGATCCTGATTCTCATGGTTAGTGGGGCGAAATCCACAGCCTATCTTGAAGAGGTAAAAATTAATATTTTGAACCCAGCTTAAAATTTACTTTTTAAAATTATTTTTCAATTTATGTCTTAATTAACCAAAAAAGGGGTCTATCTTTTCTTCTTAATTCATATAAAGGAAAACTTTTACTCTTGAATATTCTGATTCATCCTTTCAACTACATAATGATTACTGAATGGAAAGAATCTTAGTGAAGTAATCTCCTGCCTTTAAAATTAGTTGTATGGAAAGTGCACTTTTTAACTCTCAGAATTGATCATTCTAAGCACAAAATATAAGGAACTTTTTGATAAGTTAGAAATCGTAATGAAAGACCTTCCCTGAAAGTAAATTTTCTCATATTTTTGGGAAAAAGCTTCATTTTATTGAAATCCATTTGCTATGGAATCGCAGCAATTAAAGTTAAAACTTTGGATGGGGGCTCACAACTCTCCCAATATTTTCATCCAGTACTTTTATTATAATTTCATTTTTGACTATTAATGAAAATGATTTATAAACTAGATGATCCTAGAAACACCCATCATTAGGGCAGAAGTACAATGATACTGTCAATAGGACCAGACCATTTGCTCTCTTCGAAGACTTAAAATGCTCTTAAGAAACAGCATCGCACAGAAACACAAACTCGCATAAAGATTTACAACTCACCCTACATAAGTTAGATGCCAGTGTTTGTAGCAAGACATTTGGTCCACTCAGCTTTATAAAATAGGTAGAAGCTTAAAAAATAGTTTGTTCGAGAAGAAATGCAAATCAAATGGAGCCATGACTGAACAATTATAAAGCCAGCAATCTTCATAAATCTATAAATAGATTTTATACATTATAACCCATAAAAATATCAGAGCTGGGAGCAAGTCGTGTTTCTAGGATGAGAATAGGACATTGCAAATAAGCCATTTCCACTTAATTAAAAATATCCCTCAAAATCTTGATCACATTTTCAAAGTATGTCCCAGATTTAACAGTCAAAGAGAATCAACTGGGTATAATTGTGAAGTAATACTCCAATTTCAAAGAAGACTATGAAGGAATAATTAAATTTTGTAAAGGCAATATATTTCTAGACATTTAATTTCTGGACTAAAAACAATGTACTTAATGATACTAGAAAAAAAAGATGTATGTATTCAATGTAAATTAAGATAGTTGAGAATTGCTTATGTCGATATAAGTTTTACTTTATTTTTTGCATCAAATAGCTTTCCACGATTGTCAGATGAATTAGTGAATAGCTTCAACAGCTTGACCTTTGTTAACATAGCACACATTCCCTGTTCACTCAAATAAATTCATTAAAAAAAATTCTGGATTAAACAAAAATTTTATGGGAGCATTTCTATTATGTCTTGATGATCCCAAATAATGGCTATGGACACCATTCAAAAACACCTCAAATTATAAACAAAAGGTAATTATTTATCTTTAACAAATAAAAATGAAGAATGAAATAATAGAAGACATAGAATGGTACATTACCAAAGGAAAACCAGTTTTCAACATCTGAAGAACAACCCAAAAATGGTTGACACAGACAGTATATACCTGATGACAATTCTGAAACTTTTAATTATCTCTTCCTTTGGAATAGTCATCGTAGGCCCTGAAAGAAATATTTTTTTTATTTCTCATTATTTGGAAATTTTCTAATATTTTTGTGCACCAACTGTCATTTTAATTATAATTAATTTAATATTCAATTGATCAATAAATTATGTAATTAATAATTAATTACAAAAGATAGTGGTCTGAAGCCATACTTTTTTGAGCACTAATTACAGCTTCCATTACAATATAAGGTCCTTATCAGCACATCCATTATTACAATTAGTTACAAGCAAAATAAAACAATATGAGAAAACACATGATAACAAAGGAAATGTGCACTAACTTTTGAGACACTTTTTGGTAAAAGTTTATGCAAAAGGCAGATCCAGCCAATCGTTCGGGTGGAGATTATAGATTTTTGTTAAATAATAAATATAATTGTTATTATGTTGTATATTATATTTCTGGTGTATATGTGTTACTAGACAATATTATTTCTTAAATAATTATGTAATTCTAACATAAATATTTAATTCAATTTTGCCAAAAAAGGAAGGTTACAAACGAAAACTCTCGGACTTTGGTGGAAGGCATGGCCCCCATGATATGCCACTGATATGCAATTAAGAATAATATAGGGTTTAATTATAATGTAGTAAAACTTTTCACTAAAACTGATTCAATTGAAAATTTTCTGAATCAATAGGAAAATATCATCAACATCAAAATCAATAGAAAACCAAATTCTGATTCAATAGGATATCTCCAAAATAAAGTCTACTTGTACCTATTTTTTTGTGAGTCTTGCACCAACAGACTGGTTGAAAGAAAAGGCAAAGGGAAAAAATGAAGTCACCATTTTTGACATTGTCTATTTTACTCAAAAATATACATATAAACATTCTTAGAATGTATCATAATAGCAAATATTGTAAGTAAAGCACTTACGAAAATACAAAACGGTCCTGACACTTACAGACAATTATTTTTCTATTTGTTAACTTTTGTTTCACAATATGTATTTGAATTTTTATTTCTTAATCAATTAACAGTATTGTATTTCAGCAAATCCTTTACATACAATTCATATTTGTATTATATTACAGGTAAATACAGATACATATAATTCAGCAAGACACCTTAATGTTCTGCTTGTTGGCAAATAGAGGTATATGATTTCGATGCATATTTGTGATATTGTAGAGACAATGTTGGATTATGTATGGAAAACAGTTCAGTGGAGAGCACTTTCATGATCTACAAGGAATGCTTAGATACCCCAACACCTTGCAAAAATCATCTCAGGTTATTGCTGTGTATAATTACATCAAAGTTACAAAGTAAATGAATGGAAGACTTAACATACAATTTACTTAAGAAGATGTTCATTCACTTATAATCTAAAAATGCATGACTGTAATTCCCAAGTGATGAAGTAATCTCGAAGTGGGCAGAGAATTCCCCCTGCTATTCCTATGTTTTGGTCGATTTATGTAATGGGCAGAGAAAATATTATATAAAGTTAATTGGCTGCCGTCTAAACCAGTAACTGCAACATTTCCAATTTCATTTTTCAAATCACTGGAGACCCTCTCAAAATGGCACCTGGAGGTCTGTTGCAGCTCATTTTGCCACTGGGGCTCTGTATTGAACAATCAGCCGGTTTGTTATCTCAACACAGCACAGAATAAAATCACAACTTCTTTCCAGCTCGAAGCAGGAGGCGGTGCATAAGATAGAAGCAAGGGCTCCAAACTTTGAAGCTCCCTCCCCTGAGGAGACTGGACTTCACAGACCCCAAATTGGTTTATGCCACCACAATAAAGGACATATAGTAAAAATGGGGGGGGGGATAAAAGAGAGTGCAAAAGAGAAGATGAAAAGAAAAAGGAAAGATGGTCGAAAGGTAGGAGGAAAAGCAAAACAAAGGAGAGAGGAAAAGGAAGAAAGAAAACATAGGAGATGAGAAAACAAAGAGAGGAAAACGATGGAGGAAAGAGATAAAGGAGAGGCAAAAGCAACGACAGAGGGAAAAAAGGGGAAAAAAAAAGAAAGCAAGGAGAGGGCAAAATGAGAGCAAAAGGAAGGGAAAGGAAAAATGAGGAGGAAAAAGAGGTGTAAAAGCAAAGAGACAGCAAAAGGAAGGAGGAAAAGCCAAATGAAGGTAGAGAAGCAAAGGAAGGAGGAGAAGCGCAAGCGAGGAGAGGGCAAAAGGAAGGAGGAGAACGCAGGAGGAGAGGGCAAAAGGAAGAGAGAAGCGCAAGCGAGAGAGGGCAAAAGGAAGGAGGCGGGCGGCTACCGCTTGCGTGCGTGCGCGGCGGGGGCGGGGTCCGGGGCCCGCTTGCGCAGCGGGCAGTAGTAGACGCGGTGGCGCGACAGCTCGATGGGGCGGCGGAAGGCGGCGCGGCAGTCGGCGCAGGCGAAGGGCGTGTGCGGCGAGTGCTTGTCCTTGAAGTGCAGCTGCAGGTTGCTCTTGAACTTGAAGGCGCCGTCGCACGCGATGCACACGAAGGGGCGCGCGTGGGCGGCGCCGGCGCGCGGCTGCACGCCCGCCAGCTCCACGCCGCAGGTGGCGCGCGCGCCCAGCCCCAGGTGCGGCGGCAGCGGCGCCCACAGCACGCGCGGACGGTGCACCAGGCGCGCGTGCTGGCGCAGCGCGCCGGCGTCGGGGAAGGGCGCGGCGGCGCAGTAGCTGCACGCCAGCCCCGCGCCCGCGCCCTCGCCCAGCGCCGTGCCCACGCGCACGCGCTCGCCCGCGCGCAGCCCCGCCGCGCACGCGCCGCCCTCGTCGTACACCGCCAGCGGCTGACACACACACACACAACCACGACATCCATTCAATCCGTTGAAAACGCCAAAACCTTCTGATTGGGACGACGTCTCTTGATTTGATTCCCTTGGAGGTTGGGAACCGACTAATTTTGTGAAGTCCGTCTTGCGTACCATGCGGCTGCTGATACACGTCGGGAAAAAGGGATATGTCCAGAATCAACTAGTTTTGTGATTACTTTTGCAACCAACTTTGCACCGCCCCAGCCGGGACAAGCTCTAAGCTCCCGACCGGTCTCCCGGAATATGTGGTAGTGTAGTGCATGTTAGTGTAAGTGTGTGTGTGTAAGGGGAGAGGGTAGAACAAGGAAGAGGACGGACAGATCGCGCGCGGTCCGTGGCCCGTTCGGTAGGGTACTGCTCCGGCATTCGCCTGGTGTTGAACGGAGACACCACGGAAAACTACCAATCAGAGCAGACGGCCGCTAGAATTCTCCTCCAGACAGCAGCTGAATTCGACCTAGCTGAAAAGCTAATGTCGAAAATCCTGCCGCCGTCAGGACTCGAACCTAGGACCTCCCGGTTAGAGGCGCTGCAGTGTCATCAGCTGATGCACTGAGCTACCGCTATCGGTCTATACTTGTTTTTTTCTAACGTGGCGGCTGAGGGTAGTATCTCCAAGATGGAATTCGGCACGACTTTTTGAGTCTTGCTCAGTCCTGCCGTTAGATTCGGTTGATCTGCGCCACTGCTTTGATGCGGCCGCGATCATGCGACAACTTGCGGCAGGACTGAGAACGACTCAAAAAGTAGTGAAGAATTCCATTTTGGAGATACTACCCTCAGCCGCCACGTTAGAAAAACCCAAGTATACATCGAGCTCACCCACCGTCTACAAGGGAATTCATGCGGCCGCCCGCATCGGTAGTTTTCCGGGGTTTCTCCGATCAACTGAGGCGAATGCGGAGCAGTACCTTACAAGCAGGCCACGGTTCGCGTGAGATCTTTCCTTCCTTTCCTATCCTCACTCATTACGTACACTCACATGCACTACACAACCACACATGCCGGTAGACCAGTCGGGAGCTTAGAGTTTGTCCCGGCTGGGGAGGTGACCTGCTGGTGAGAGATACCTGGGTGGGGAAGAATCTCGCAAGAGTAGGTCGGCGCCGGATCTCACCATCTAGCGGTGAAAGAGCACCGCCACCCCCCCGTGACAAAAGCATGCACCACACTTACTGGACTAATCACTTTAGCAGTTGACACGCTCGGAATCACTATAATCCTCGGGTGCACCAACTCAAGGCGACTCCACACATTCGTATTCGGCGAGTTCCAGCGACTATTCGCTGCCGAGTAGTAAGCTTGGGTTGCTTGCTACTTGCCAAGCGACTAACATTCGGTACTCGCTCTACCCACCGCGTGTCGGTCTTATGGACACATCAAAGGAAGCGAAATTTCGCCGAACACATCAGCTACTCTGGTTTGGGCGAGCAGTAGATCGCTTCTCGTCGAATATCGAAGTGTAAAGTCGCATTTACGTCAGTAGTTGTAGCAGAACATTTTATTTCCTGAGAAGTGGCGAAATACCTCCATGTTGGAACGTGAGTTTTGGCGTCCTCCTATAGATATGCTTCCGGTATTTTCCCCTCCAGGTATCTTTCCCCAGCGGGGCACCGCTCCTGCCGAGACAAGCTCTAAGCTCCCGACTGTTCTCTCGGCTTATGTGATAGTGTAGTGCATGTGAGTGTCAGTGTGTGTAAGTAAGGGATGAGGATAGGACAATGAAGAGGAAGGAAAGATCGCGCGCGGTCCGTGGCCCGTTTGGTAGGGTACTGCTCCGGCATTCGCCTGGTGTTGATCAGAGAAACCACGGAAAACTTCCTGTGTGAGCAGCCCTCCGATAGAAATTCCTCCTGTCTACGGCTGAATTCGACCTGGCAATGCAGCGAGTGAGGGAAGTTCGCCACCGCTGGGACTCGACCCTTGGGCGCTGCAGCGTTTGCAACAGCTGTTGCCGTGAGCAGCTCAGCCGGACCCTCCCAAGGAGGTGACTGAGTAAAACACTGAGTTAGTACTGACATTCTATTTTTTTAACGACCAGTTTTCTTCAATGATTTCCATTAACTTTTTTCTTTTCAATAGAATAAATCGGGTAACATGACTCTACAGAAGAGATTTATGCATCATGCTTTTACACATTTATGGATAGTGCTTGATTTATAAAATTTTACGTTCCGGAACGCGCCCAAAATTAATTTAATAATTATTCCCTATTATAACGCCGTTCCGCCAGAAATAAATCCCTCGGTACAGTAATTTCAGAATTTAACATTTCTGCCCGAAGGTTGCAAAAGTAATCACAAAACTAGTTGATTCTGGATACACTCCCTTTTCCCGACGTGTATCAGCAGACGCATGGTAGGCAAGACGGAGCCAGGACTTCACAAAAGTAGTCGGTTCCCAACCTGCAAGGGGATCAAATCAAGAGACATCGTCCCAATCAGAAACGTCATTCAGAACTACAATAATTTTAACTTGACTGTGTTAAATTCCAACTGGTTCTGCGGATCACAAACATTTTAACACCCGGTTATGCGAACTGCCATAATATTCACAACCGGTTACCAGCAGTGGACAAGCAGTTGTTGTCAAAGCGGTCCCTTCTCAAGGCGGCTCCACACTTTCGTTATTCGGCGAGTGGTGAGCAACTGCTCGTTGAATGCGAGTAATGTGGATGAGTTGCTTGCTATCTGCCAAGTGACGAACATTCGGCACTAAGTCCAACGCCCTACCCACTACGTGCCAGACGTTTGGACACATCAAAGGAAATGAACTTTCGCCAATCACATCAGCTGATTGGGATTGGGCGAACAGTAGCACGCTTCTCGATGAACGCCGAATGTGTAGAGCCGCCTTTACAGAAATCTCTTGGGGGCGGATTTTAATGAATTGTCTTTTTTTCTTTTCATTTTAGAACAATGCCTTTTAGTATAGACATTATTTTATGTTCTCTTCTATTTTTTTCTTTCATTTTTCGTGATTTCGATTACGTAATTTTGTACCTTTTTCTTTCATTTTTAACATTTTCGCTGATTTCATTGATTTTAATATCATTTTAATGGTACTTGCATCAAATAATATTTACGAGATGCAACAAATGTTCTTCAAAGAATTCCTGAATAGCCTATTCGGTTTCTTCGCTTAGAAATTGTAATGTGAGCCGTTGTGAGTATATAATCTCAGATTCCTGTGGCGCCTATCAGCGACATTATCAATTCGGCAGATTTCGCGACAACTAAAGACAGCGATTTCCCGGTAATGAGCAGTCCAAACGAAAAATTTGCCAGGCGAGTTCACTTGAACGAAAGGAAGAAGCCTCTATTACATCAGCATCCAACAGCTTGATTTGTTCATCCCAGCTGGGTTTGAACAAGTATTTTACATAATTTGTCTTTATAAAGCATTGAAGGCTTTCACGGACGGAGTCAATATTCATGTTTTCTTTCGGGCTAATGGGCCGTGGTCCAATTGGCTTTGACAAAACTTTGCCAATTGGCCACTGAAGATGCCCACCGCAGTCGTGGGCGAAACGTTTGCCAGTTCAAAGCCAATTGGACCACGGCCCATCAGCCCGGAAGAAAACATGAATATAATTTGTCTTTGTTTTTAGAGCATTTAAAACACATTTTAAGAGAATTTTGTCTATCAGTTTTTGGCCATCAAAATCCGCCCCCTGTTACTGATATGGGAAGCGCAGCCGAGTGCTCACCGGCGGCTGCGTGGTGGGCTGCGGGGGCGCGGGCGGGGCCGCGGGCAGGGCCGCAGAGGGCGCGGGCGGCAGGGCGGCGAAGGCGTCGTCGGGCAGCCCCGGGTCGTCCACCGCCTGCTCGGCCGCCAGCTGCGCCACCGCCGACTCCTCCTCGCCCGGCAGCGGCGGCGGCGGCGGCGGCGGCGGCGGCAGGCGGGGCGGGTTGTCCAGCGTGAGGATGCGCAGGCCCGGGCAGGCGTCGGCGGCCGTCGCGTCCCCAGGCCACGCCACGGGCAGCCCGGTCACGAGCAGCGGGGGCGGCGGCGGCGGCAGCGCCGGCTCCGCCCCCGCCGCCTCGAACACCGCCACGGGCGTCGCCTGCCACTGCAGCAGCGCCGGAGCGTCCGCCGCGTCGCGCTTCGCCTCCGGCTCCAGCTGCAACCAGCACAGCCTCTCACCGACACGTTCGAGTCACGACGGGGCTGGCGGAATTGAATTGAATTGAATTGAATTCGCCTTATTTTACGTGGCGAGACTCAGGCCATGAGGCCTGCTCTTCCGTCTGACCACGCAAATTTCGTTACCTCCTTTCACCAATCATGGGAGAAAGAAGGTATTACTTGGGCGACGAAACAGGCGATTTTAATTTAGCTCAGAGGCGTCATTTAGGCTTGAGGATCTTTTACATGCAGTAAATCTACTAACATGGGACAGCCGGCTTTACTTCCCCTCCGAAGGAAGGCTACGAAGGATTTTTTCGCCCTTAAAAATCCACGGCTTCGATCGGGTTTGAACCCGCAAATTTGGGTATAGCAGTCCGATACGCTAACTGCTACACCATCGCCGCCGAATTTTCGACACGAGCTACGTAGCTAGGCCGGTGTCTGGCCGGCTGCTCTGATTGGTAGTTTTTCATGTTGTTCCGATCAACACCAGGCGTATGCCGGGGCAGTATTCTAACAAATGGGCAACGGACAGTGCACGATCTTTCCTTCCCCTTCCTTGTCCTATCCTGACCCCCCTTACTTACTAACACTAACATGCAGTACACTACCACACGTGCTGGGACACCGGCCGGGAGCTTATCTTAAAAAGTGTGATTCCCATAAGCGTAATGCATGATTTTATAGCGGGATGTGGCTGTGGTCTTTTCCCGCTAGGTAGTGAGATGTCGCCGACGTACACGGCACCTTGCGGAGTCCCCAACCAGGTGTCTCCTAACAGTGGGACTGAGGAGACACCTGGATAAGCCAGCGGGATAATGATTGATTGATTGATTTTTCGTGTTTCCGGGCGCGTCAACTGCTTCGGTCATTAGTCCCGTTAGTGTAGTGCATGTTTTTGGGGGAGACGGCTGTGATCTTCCCACGCTGGATGGCGAGATCCGGCGCTGACCTACCGTCGGCTAGTGGAGTTTCCCCCTAACCAGGACTCTCCCACCAGCGGGGCACCGCCCCAGCCGGAACAAGCTCTAAGCTCCCGACCGGTCTCCAACTGGGATAAGCTTTCGACATATATGTATAGCGCATGTAGGTCTAAGCGTGTGCAAGAGGAGACAATACGATAAGGAAGAAGAAGGAAATATCGCGCGCGAAGCTTGGTCCGTTTGCTCCGGAATTGTTAGGCATTCGCCTGGTGTTGATCTAGAAACCACGGAAAACTACCGATCGGAGCAGCCGGCCGCTAGGATTCTCCTCCAGAGAGCGGCTGAATTCGAGCTAGCTGAGACGCTGGTGTCGAAAATCCTGCCACAGTCGGGCCAACCTACGACTTCCCGGAGAGAAGCACTGCGGTGGCATCAATTGATGCCCTGAGGCACCTCAGCCGGTAACACCGGTCGGGATAAAATGAGGCTCTGCCTCTGGAAAGGGCGAACGTAAAAGGGCATTGACTGGGAAGCGGGTGAGAAGGAATCCGACCGCGAGGCGGTTTGGGTGAGGTGACTACAAGGACGGGGAAGAAAACATCGTGCGCGGTCATGGCCCGTTTGTTAAGGTACAGCTCCTGCATTTGCCAGGTAGGAGAAATCCAAAAAACTGCCGTTTAGAGCAGTTGGTCGCAAAAATTGTCCATTTAGTTAGTATAAATCCTGTACCTTTCGAGTCAAGAGTCACTGCAGGGCAACAGTTATTGCCATTAGCTCACTCATAAATATTCTTAACTGTTTAATCAATAACTCTTTTCCTGTGTCAAGCTAAAAAAATGGAGCTAAAATGTCATCAGTGACGTCACCGTGATGACGTTTAACTCTCGAGTGGATGACACCATAACAGCTGATCAACTGTCATCCGCCAGGTTAGTAAGCAAACTGCGCGTCATTCATTCGGGACCGACCATTCCGATTGGCCTGTGGGTGTGCGGAGCACGAAACCGCGCGGAATTTGATGGCGGACTTACATCCATGAAGAGATTGGGTCACATTCAATTCATATCAATTTAATAGGAAGTCATATATTTCGTTTCAAGCGTTTCGCTTTGACATTCTAGACTGAAGTGCAGTTCTGGATTATTTATTATATCAGAAATGACCCTCTATTTTATCTCAAATATTTAATAAATTAAACAAAATGGCTCGATTTAAATGACAAACTGAAATCGAAACTTCCACTACAGTTTCTGTTCACACTGATTTAAATCTAGTTTCTGATGTTAGGGACTCTGACTCAATGGTCTCGTGGGCCGCTCCGGGGAATGCTGTTTCCGTGCATGCGGGTGCAAGCCTGACGGTGCTTAGTGACTAAACCATGATGGACTTAACTTTCACCACGAGTTGCCAGATGTTTGGTGAGCCCTTTCCCAAAATGAGTATCAACTCCCCCAAATTGTCAGCTTAAAGATTGATCAAATAATGAATTGATATTTACGGAAATAAAATGTTTTATTACGTAGGACTGCGGGGCCCCATTCGATTTTTTTAGTGGCTCTTTGCCCCCTTCTGTGTGCACGCAAGACAGTGACAGTGAGGATTGAGGCGAAAAGGCGATATGCCTGCTCTAGGATGAGTAAAATCCCCCTGGTATGAAATTAACACACTTGTGCAGCTTGCCGTCCTTGAGCACAAATACATAACACTATGTTCCCGTACAGCCAGATGAAAAATTTCAGTTCAGAAGGCATGTCATTCCTCCTAAATTCAGCCTTCCAAGATTCAGAGGTGGATGCTCGCACGAGTAATGCTATCTCATACTTTCTTAAACAATTGTCCATGACAATTTTATCATCATATCACCAAAAGAAAGTTAAAATACTACTGCAAAATAACAAAATATTTTAACAATGCATGTGATTTCACTGAGAACTTAACATGAATGGGGGCAGTAATACTAAAAAACTAAATTTTCACATTGCATTTTCAAAATAATTTTCTTGTTACATAACCGGATTCTAAGGCAATTTATGTATCAAATTTACTTGAAATAACATTACAGTAATAACAACACTAATAAACAACAAAAATAAAAATCTATGTGCAACTGAGAAAAAATACACTTGAAACAAATTATAAAATGTATTTGGCATGCACATTTCTTTGTAAGCATCATGCAAAATTTAAATAACTACTTAACCATCATGCTGAACAGAGATAGTAAATCCTTATTAACCAATTATATATTGAATATACTTCCATCAAATATGATTTCTTTTCTATTTTGTATGTAATATAAGCAAGACCAATTATGATATTGTAATTGGTCTTGATATAACAAATTTAGTAGTACCTGCACAATCTGTGCGTGTAAAGTAGGGATGTTATCCAAAGATGCTTTTTTCCTCTTACTTCCTGATGCCCTTTTAGACGAAGTTGTTCGTTTTGTCCTTTCTCCATTCACCACACTTGCAGTAAAATGCTGTGACTCAGGTTTTTCACAAGTTTGAACAGAGTGGATAATACCATGACCATTGACATATTTATTACATATTTCATTATGTATAATTTTCAATTGTGCCTCTAAACTATCATACTGATCAACCAAATGGAAGCATTGTAAACAAAGACTAAATGCTGTTTCTGATATCCCAGAAACCCACTTGTTATTTAAAATGTTTTTAATTTTTTCTTTTAAAGGGGTCTCTGTCTGACTAGTTACAGAAGTCATTAAACCAAGGTCAACATAAGTACTAAGAGATCCGCAATTACATACGATACACTGCGGTCCAAGACTGGCAATATTGCCAAAGCTATTCGAGTTTTCCACAAACTGGAGTAATTCCATTTCGTTCAGTAAGATACTAGGCCGAAACGAACAAAAAAAATCACGTGTCATTTATCAAATGAAATGGGACGAATGTAATTGAACGAAGCCTTGGCATTACTGACATTCAGATGGAAAAAATGAATAAATACGGCAGACTACATTATAAGAACTGAGGTTATGACAGGTACAGGTTATGTAATTTGAATATTAATGTAAGCACTTTGCGAGTCACTATATTCAAATACGAGAATGTGTAGGCACATAATTTTCGAATATAAAATCAAAACATTAAATTAACTTTACAAAATTTGCCTAATTCAAATCCACATTGTTATTGTTATAAATGGTTCATAGCACACTCTTCACCTAAGTACACTCGAAACCACTTCTCCAGATGTATCTCGAAGTCAAATCGATGTACATGTTCGACTTCGGTCCAATTTGTTGAAGTTGTTGATGGGAGTTGGAGTTGATTGAAACAAGAACTGATGGGAAAATGCAAGTTTAGCTGCAGTTAAACAAGAATGTAATAATCTGGTCTAGTGAAGATCTGTTTGATATTGCTCAAACGTTTTTATTCTGCTTGGAATAAAAGGTGCTCAATATGAAGAGTATTTTACGAAAAGTAGTTGGTTGACGAGTGTGGGAAAAGTTATTTAATTCTGTGATCCTTGATCCCTTGCACTAATTAACGGGTGTGTAATAAAGAGAAAAATATTATTTTCATTGATATGTTACAGAAGACTTCAGTCAATATCAATAGATATATTTGACAATAGATCATGTATATTTTGTGTAGAAAGCCTGTTCAATGCCATAGGTATTGTAAAATTTTCATAGAATAAAGCCAATCGTGAAATGAAGAATTGTAGGATGACTGAAAACAATATTTGTGAAGGCAAAATAATAATTTTTTTTATGGCAAAAGGGATTTCCTTGTTTATGGATTTGTATAAATGTAATAAATTGTGAGCTGTTTAGAATGAGTGGATCTATTTTAAAAAGTTTCTGAGAGTGATAGAAAAAAGAATGTAAGGATTTCACTGGCACAAAAATTATTCATTTTTAATCTAAGAAACAATATTGTCCCATTTGTGCCTTGCCAATTGCTAATTTCAACCAAGTTCTACTTGCAATTTTCTGTTCCTTGGTTTTAATGATATTTTGGTGAAAAATTGTTTCATAATTGTTTTCATTTGTACATTAATGTCTTTAGTGTAGTTCTACAATAGATACAATTATTTTTTAATGATATTGGGTTACAAATCAATATTTTTGCATTTGTGGAACTTTAGAATAATTCTTTTTATTTCAGACTGGGTATAAATGGCATCCGTTAAAATTCCAGAACAGAAAGTTATTTTGTGTGGTGAGTATGGTGTAGGAAAAAGTTCATTGTTTCGTCGTTATACTACCAATACATTTGTGACAGCAACAGACAGGCAGTCAACATTAGGCCTAGATCATTTTGACCGGCAGTATAATGTTGGAGGAAAGGAAATTAGAGTGAGTATTGGAATGTTGTATTTAGAAATTTATGAGTTTGTTTTATTCAGGTCATAATGCAAATTGTATTTTGCTTTATTTTGGTGCAGTTACAGCTTTGGGACACTGGGGGTATGGAACGGGTTGCTTCCATTACATCCAGTTACTATAAATTTGCTGAGGCAGCAATTTTAGTATTTTCTCTCGACAATCCAGCATCTTTTCATGTTTTATCGCAACACCTTCTGGATATTGTGACGTACGCAGAAAATGCTAAAATATTTTTGTGTGGAAATAAGTCTGATTTGGAAGGGCAGTCTCCCCAAGTTACCGAAAATGATATGGAGCATTTTTGGTGAGTTGCTAATTGTTATGTTTTTAAGTTTGTTTATTTTAGTTCTTGCAAATCATACTGATGAACCATACTGTTCTTAATTTTGCAGTGAACAATGCCACAACTTAATAAGTGCAACTTATAAAACATCATGCAAGACCGGTCAAGGCGTTGACGAAATGTTTGCAGATATTGCTCAACATTTAGTAGAATCAAATCGATCACGTTTGGAGCTGCAGTCCATGGACACAGAGTCTTTTAAAATTACTCCACCGGATGATGTAACTGAGCCGTCCTGCTTGTGCTAACGTACTTTCCAAGAAATGTGAGTGTGAACTTCTACGTTTCAGTGAATATTTGCCTTCAAATATTATAATTATAATTGTTACAAGTTTTCTCTTAGTTCTTTATTAATGTATAATGAAGGAAGGGCAATGAACTCCTTTGAGTAGATAATTTTATATCTTTTTCGCAACTTGTGGTGAAGTTAAAAATTGAAATGTGTGATTGATATTTCAGTGGGTGGAAAATTTGTGTTGGTGTTGACACTTCTTATTTTAAAGATGTAATTGAGTATAATATAAAATTTGAATCTTTTAATTATAAGCATTTTGCTGATTTATTATTCTTTATTGATTGTAGGAATAATATTTTTGTTGTGGATTGTGATGGAACAGTTTATCTTGTTAAATCATTTTAGTAGATGTATCTTCTGTGAAGTGTCAATCACTCATGGAAATCATTTTATAACTAGATAGGTGGTAATCTTGTAAGGAAAATGAAAGTAAAGATTTTTTACAGTGCTCTAGACAGGTGCCTGAATTAGTGTAGCTGAAAATAAGACTTTGGGAGGCACTGCATTGTACTTTAACTCTTCGACATTAGCTCGGCATTTATTATGCAGTTGCTATACATAATGTTCCATTGGTACATTTGATTTATTACTAATGTAGCTGTTCTAGCTTCTCAGGCAATTTTTGTATGAATTTTGTAAGAGATTGTATCCCTAGATTTTTTATTTAGGGATTGTACTGTTGATGTGATGTCTGTGATGTAATTTGTTTTGACCTAATATATCTAAAATACAAACGTGAAGATCAACATCCTTCACTACGGCCAGGATTCAGATTCCTGGGAGCGGGGGCAGGTACAATGTGTCCTGTGTGTGAACTCATTCTGGCTCTAACACTTTCTCAGATATCTCCAAAATTTGAATTACACTTCAAAGCATTCTGCAGATCCTCTTGAGTTTCCATCTTTTGTTATAGCAAAAGAGGACTTAGTGCCAGGGCAGCCCTTTGCTCTTGGCTAGAGCAGAGCAGAGATCCATTTGCTTCCATTTTAGCTACCAAAACTGACAGGTTAATTGTATATTAATGTAGGTGCTCAAGCATTCTTTTTCAAGGTTGTATTTAAATATTTTTAATGATAATTTTAGCTGGTGCACATAATTAAATGTTGTAATGATCCATAAATGGTATATTTTATTGTTGGTTTATATTTGGTTTATCATTTCATATAATCTCTGCCATAAATCCTTTTTTCATTGGTTACAATACTTTGCAAAATTTAAAATGTTTTCTGGATATGAATGTTGTTTCAAAATGTAATTCCTTTTTATTTAAATAACATCTCTCTTAGATGATAAAAGTACAATGTACTCTTCAAAATATTGTAAAATATTCAAATTAAAAAAATAAAATGGAAGTAAGAAAATTTAGTTTCTTGTATTGATGTGTTATAAATCAATTTCTGGTTATCATTGCAGTTGCTGTGGTGGTTGTTGTTCAATTGCTCTTAATTCCAAGTTTCAGAGCTGCTTATTTCTCATTCTGTTTTATTTTTGTTCACATTTTTACTTACTAGATTTTTAGATTATGAATATTAAGTTTCTTCAGTAATTAGACGGACATCGTCCTTGGGTTGTCAATTTTTTGCAGCACTTTTTATTATGTAATGTAGGTTGCATATTGCTCTTTTGGTGAAAATATTAAACCTGAAACTTTCAAATGTCACCTGAATGAATCGAAACTAAAATAAATTATTGAAACTGCAATTTAGAAATTTCAAAAAGATATATATCATGGAAGCAAAAGGGTCTGCCCCCTGAGCTTATCATTTAGTCAGAATAACTCTTTCTTATAATTTTTTTTATATTGAAGATCAATTAGGAATTGTGGTTTTGAAAATGATACTTTTTGCTAATGCAATGTATCCTGGTTAAATTTTTAATTCATTTATTAGAGCATTTTTGGAAGATCATTAGATTACAATTTTGATGGAAATTACAGACGAAGAAGATTGAATTATGAACACACATTTCATAACTCTTAAATTAAAGATACATATCTTAACTTCATATTTAGGTCTTAGTTTTGGTCGTGTTTTTGATGAGAAAATGAACAGTTTTGTTGTAAACTTCTAATTTTCTAAAAAAAAAATTTTTTTAAATGAACTTTTTTCACATTTAAAATTAAGATGAGTTGTCATTTATTCAAAAGCATGAATAAGATATCTTCAAGAAACTTCTTTAATGCTATCTGATAGCATTAAATTTATCTGAAGATTGATGCAAAAGACTTGGAGTATTGGGGTGGCCAGTGAACCCTGATTCATTGAAATCTTTGAAAAATCCTTGTCACTTTAAAACCTGAAAGGGGGAGAAAGGGACCTGAATTTTGAAGAAATCAAAAGTTTGAAATCATTTATTCAACATTTATATTTTCGTCTATAATGTAGTAAATATTTTATCTTTCTTTTTATGTTTTCTCTCTTTTTTATTTTCTTGCATTTACAGTATAGGGAATCTCCAGATATGATTCGGGGAGTTGTCATGCTAAACAAGGGTTTTTGTGTTTTGTTTTTTTCCAAAAACATCAATCTGTCTCTGATTATCCGTCCATCCATCTGTAAACAACTCTAGTTCGTATACCATGGAAAGGATTTTTTCAGAAAATGAAATTACATTATCATCTATGTCAGCTTGAAGTCTATGAAAATGAAAGGGATCTTTTAATTTTTTGGAAGACTTTCATGATTCTTGTATAAAATTGTATGGATTGTTTTAAAAAATGGTCCCACTTTTTACCTAAATTTCTTTTTTAATTTTTTTAATTTTAATTTAAAACTTTGTGTTAAATATCCTAATTAGCCATATTAATTTTAATTTAACCCTTATGAACAAATATGCAACAACTTTGAAAATATTTATTTTTGGCAAACCTGAAGAAAAATGGATATTGAAGTTTACTGGCCTCCCCCTCACAATTTACAAATATTAGTCTTATTTGTATTTTAATCAGAAGTATTACAGTTATCAATATTTGTGTGCACAAAATGTGAATGAATGGTAATTTTTTCTATTTATATTTCCAATCTGCTAGCTATGTATTTTGAAAGTGGTTAAAAAAAGTAAATTTTCAAGGTTTCTAAAATAATTATTGATAGTCATTAGTGTAGAAAACAAAGAAAGCCATGGCCATGTCTTGTCAGATTTTTTTTGATTTGCTGTGGCCAGATCTTAAGTGAAAAGAAAGTGGAGTGATGTATTACAGTAATTGAAGTAGGAAAATAACTAAGAAGTGTTATTGTTGATCCCCAATAATTGTATATCACTCTTAAGAAATTCCACCCTAAGTTAAAAGTATGTTTTAGACTTTTCAACTGTTGTTTTGTAGGTAGATGGAGCAATATTTTCACTTTACCACTTTCTAGCAAGCAGCATTAGGAATCTATAATATCAGGGATAATTGAACAACAACATTGTTTTTTAGAGGTAACTTACTGTGAGAAAAATTATTAATAACGCTCCAAGAATACAATAATATTACTATCTTCTGTACATTACATCAATCATCTTTGACTACTAATGGGTCAAATTTAATTGTGCTTAGTTACTTTGGTTGTGAAAAGTGTATTCTCTTGTCATGTTATTTAAACAATTTATTTGTTATGAAAATGGAATAAAACACTAGTAGCGATTTTTTTTATCTCACTTCTTAAGGTCATGCACCTTAAATATTCTTAAAGACCTGTTTGATCTAATAAATTACGTTTTAGATCTTTGACGAGAAGAGACTTTCAAATGCTGTTTTTGGTATTTATGCATGCATGTATGTGAGTAAATATGAATGTATACGACTCAAGTGTCATGGTAGAATTTATCTAAAAATTTAAAGAACTTAAAGACTGCAAGAATGCTATAGCATTGTAATGTGCTATATAAAATGGTAAAACGAAAATTGGTTGATCTGTTTTTGTGAAAATAAGTTTTTGGTTGAAAATGAATGTGCAACTGAAATATTTCATTAACCAGTGTTATTTTAATATTCTCATCATATATAGGTATTTCACGATCTAAAAAATAGATCCAGGTAGTCAAATGTAATTTCTATGTTAATTAATCTTACGTATCTGATATTCATATTTCTGAAAAGTTGTGGTATTTTTTATACACAAAATGTGGGAGTAGTAGAATTTTTTTATTATGTTTATTCCAAAGTTTTTAATAAATTATTATAGAATTGCAATTTGTAACATTTAAAATTGTTTGATTGTTTTATTCTGTGCTACAATATTTGAACTAAAAGTTATTTAATAGCCTCTGGCAAATATGTACTAATAATTGTTGTTTCAATATATGTAAACTGAATATAGCATTCACAATAATATGAAATACAGTTTGATTATTGAAAATATTTTATTTTTAATTGTGTATATCAAAGGATATTCCCATGCTTAGTTTTTGTTTGAAATTTCAATTGACTGCTGTTTGAAATTAAATCAATTTTAGAAAAAACTATATTCGCTTAATCTAACAATTGAACATGAGAAAGAATCGAATCCTTTATTTTTGGTGTGATACCTGTTTAACAGATATTTACTGTTGACAAATTGGAGTAATAAAAAATCCTCCATTCCATTCATCATGTCTGTTTTCATTGGTGAAAATTTAACCTTTTATTGTTTCAGAATTATTCAAAAATGTCACTGAGTGAAAATACCCAGTTGTTTTTGAAAGATGTGGGGGAGGTGATTCGTTTACTGAAAAGATAAGGAATGTAAAAAGTGAACTTCTTGAATTTGATTTATTTTCCTTTGCAGCTACCACTTGTGCACACATTTCATATTTTGCAAAGTCAGGAGAGAATTCTTAATAGATATAGGGGAGGGAGAAAATTTGAGAAAATAATTGGAGATAATCATACATTAGAAAGACTTGCATTTTAATATTGCTCAATAAGTATAAAGAGATGGTGTAGACATGCTTGTAATATTTTTAAATGGTGAATTTAGATAAATTAATTGGTAAATTTAGTTTTATAATATTTCAAAATATACAATAATGGACACACTGTTCCCTAGCTTGCATTCATATTCAAGTTGAATCTATGAAGAGTAATTAACACATCGGTGTAATGAGGTGACCAGATGCTTCAACTGGCGTCCCTTTGAGGGACCATGAGGCTGCTGGCTGAACTCAGTGCCCATAGAAATTCTAGCAGCTTTATTTTTTGACACTTGAGTAATAAGTGACAGCATATCCCTTCTGATGGAAACAAAACAAATCTCAAGCGTGACCTGCAGATTGCCGAATGTTGTTTACCAATGCCGTCGGTGTACTTCCAATAATGAATGTATAGGCTTCAGAGTCAGTGTCTTTTTAGCTGTCTGGGAAATGCTGTGTCCTAAGCACCTGTGGCTAGGACATGGCACATTGGCATCTGTGCCTAGGACACAGCATATATCGATCAGCCAAGTCGATACTTTCAATAACTTATATTGTTCAAAGAAAACTGTCATAATTTGGCCCAAGGGTGACACCAGTGCACATCATGAGGGTGGCATTCATTGTGTTGAATAATTCCTGCAAATATCGCTTGCATTGAGAAGATTTAGATTTAGAGTACATGGAGCACTGAAGAGATATTTGAAAGCTTTGCTTTCTTGGGTGGTGTGTGTTGTGTTTTGCCTGATGCTTCGTTAGAGAACGGTACAGTTAACAGTGATTAATGTAATTTAGTTTGAATGAGTTTTTCTTTGTCCAGTAGTGTAGCTGGAGTTGATAATACTTTTGCTTCCTCTTCTTTCGCTGTTTATCCTTAAGGTTCTTAAACCGAACAGAACTTAGTCTTCCTTCTCTTATTCCTTTGAAGGGTTTTCAATGGTTGGTAACTCTTTCCCTTTACATTTGTAGTATTACTGATTTAAATGAGCCTGAATGATCTTCAGTTCAACAATTGAATCCATTTGCTGCTGACGATAATGATTTCACTTTCATCCATTTCAATTTTTGATGAAAGATTAAATAATGGTTTATTTAATTCAGTAGTAAATGAACATGCGAAGAACACGTATTTGATTAATAAGAAATTAATAAACCCAAACTATGAAGTGATACCGTGGAAGAAACAGAATCTGCATATAAAAAAATTAAAAACAATCTATTTTTAGTGAGTTTGTGAAGTATCAGAAAAACCTCCAAAAGATAATTTTATTGCATTTGCCTCTAAATCATTTTTCTTCTATAATAAATATTTTTTTCATTTTAGCATTGTGGTATTTTGGACTGTACATGTACTGCCAAAAAACGTTCATTGAAATTCTCTCAAGTTGAACAATTACTGAAGGAATGTATTCACTGCTGCATCCATTAGAGATATTTTCTACCAGAAGGAAACATTTGTGGATTTCCCATTTTTCCCAAGTGATTCGCCTGAGTACATTCAGCAGTTTCAGTGAAAAAAATCTGAAAATATCTAATTTTGACACTTAAGATATTTCTCACTTCCAGTGTTCAATTTAATTTCAGTGTTCATTAGCTTTAACAAACAAACTTTTGATTAATTTTTTAAACTTACTTTATTAATTCATGTTTGTTTCCCTGAAACACTATCATCGAAATATATGTGGTGATGTGGAACATACCACCAAAATTCCATTAATGAGAAAAGCTAGGTCATCTTTAATAATTCTTTTTGAAAATACATTTCTTTCTATCATGCTACTTCCATGAGATGTTAAAATCCAAATTAAAACTTGAAAGGCTTGATCATAACTGTTCACTAGTTTTTACCAACATCAAAAGAGTTATCACCATTTTCAATTTCATAAAATTTAACTAAATTTAATAATCTCCTCCAACAATAAATTTAATTAAATAAAGTTCACGACTTTCAAAAGGAGTTTGTAAATTTTAAGCCATTCATTGAGCCACACTTATCATCTTGAACAGTTTAAGGCACCCATGTGTATTTTTGTAATACTTCTTCCCATTATGTGAATTACATATTGTAGTTTTAACCTTTAGACTCTGTTTGGGGTCTTTTTTTACTGCAAGGACAAATTATGTTTTGCAACTTTCTGGAAATTATTCACATGAACTTCTCCTTTTGATTATTATTTCATTTAATTTTTTTTTTGGAAAAAAATTTGGTTGGAGTAAAAATGCCATATTTAACATCTGAATTACAAGAAAATTCTAAAAACGTGTCCATTTCAGTTTTGTAATATTATGTTGAGGTTTCTGAGTATAATTTGGTGTATTTGTCTATTATGATTTAGTAGCCCTGTTTCAAACACTCATGCTGGCAAGATAGACAACTATATATAGTAATGAGTTTATGCTAGAATGTTTTGTTTTCTTCTGTAAATAGTATTATTTTTTATTTAGTATAATATAGTAAATAAAGCAAATGAATAGCCTCCTTTACTCAATTAATAATTTCAAATTACATTCCTGCATCAAGTACTTTTAAATTATTGTGTAAAATGTTTGGGGTTAAAATAGACCCCAGAGTCCACATAAGTATTTGAGGATCAGAGTCGAAGGGTTAAGGCAAATTTACTAGGTTATGTTCACACCCAAAGAAAATAAGTTATTACTAGAGTGCCCAGATGATTGGGCATTTATTTTGCCCTAAATAGGTAAAAAGGCCTAAAAAGGCATTTATTTTTGTAAAATGTGTAAAAAAGGTTTTAATCTCCCTGAAATAAGGGTGGATGAAAAATATGACAAATGAACATTAAAAAATATAGTTGAAATGATTTCAAAAGGGTTCAAGACCATACCTAAGAATGGAATAGGATTCCTTTAGGTCAAGGAAAGTCTGTCAATAAGAGAAATCTGAAGAAGAATCTTTACTGGTATTTAGTGAAACTATAGCTAGAGTTCAACATTTCCTATGTAATAACTCGTCTTCACATGAAGAAAAAAACAAAATGCAATAGTGTGTTTCCAGCTTCATCAAGATTGGTGATGGGAGGAAAAAAAAATTGTTGTAGTTTGAACAGAGTTATTGTTACTACTAGCTGAAGTACCTTGCTGTGCCTAAGTATTTATCAAAATCATTTATTAAACAGGAAAAAGAATTTACTCTAGCCTGCTCAGCCTCTCCTCACCCTGCTTCTGTCCCACCTGACATACCAAGATTGCTATTACCATTCCAACAGATGGATTGGTCCCTGCAAACTTCCAGTAATAATTTTAACCTTCAATTACTCAAAGCCCAATGGCATTATTCCATTGAATCAAAAAGCATTCAATGGAAAATTGTATGGGCTTCCGCAAACTGAAGTCATGTTTGTAGATTTCTGCATTTTTAAGGTATTTGTAGAAAACTAAAAGAGTGCATACTTAAATTTTACCCCGGGTAGAAAAGGGAGATTGGATTTGTTTTATAAAATCTCATGTAGATAAATAATTTTTCTCTTCTTTGAAAGTCAAGTGTACAAAATTTCATTAAGATTGGAATAGTAGATTTGTTTGAAAAAATAAACACACAAACATCATCTTTGTATAATAGAAAATAATAATTTGAAAAAAAAGGATCCTGAATTATGCCTGACAAAATAATCTACCTTTCTGTAAAACCCTCATCAAAATCAGATTTACCAGCTAACAAAAAGACAGACTGACAGACAGATAATTGTAAAACAATTGAACAAGTTTTTATGTCATGTAAATGATGATATCAGATTATAAAGAGGTAGTTATTTAGAAATCACAGACACCCCAATATAAATTCTAGTTTATCAATGTTATTGTTTTTGTGTTTAGAGCACTTTATTATTGTGGTGTTTCACAGGTGCATTAAGTTTACAGATTTTTGCCGTTTGGTTTATTGCTGAGGCTTCCTACATTATCAACCATCAGTGATCTATACTATCAATGATTGTCAAAAACAATTATTGTTTATAGTTTCTTTAAACTCAGTTTTCTATCTGGATTAAATGTTTAGGATTTTCATTTTCAAAAATTCTAAATTTTTTAGTGTCAAAAGAGTACCACATTTTTCACTACCACTATTTTCCAAACATTTTTTGGACTTGAATCTTTCAGCTTTTAGGGAAATTGTACAAAATGCTCTTTGTTGCATCATAATATTTCATGAAAGCTTAGAACAATATTACAAGTTCCACATTTAAAAAAATCATTTAATTACATCCTCTGAGACTTGTATATGTTTGTTTTGTTGTTATTGTTTATCTTTCCTTTTTTCTCTCTGAGTGATCATTTTTGTTAACTTTTAATATTATTACTTATCAAGTAAATTTCACAAATATGCATGTATTTAAAAATATTTATTTCTATTAAATATAAAACAAATTTTAATAAAATTGTATACAAGAAAAATAAATTGAAATGAAACTGAACATGAAAAAAAAAACAACAAAAAACTCTTTTCTCAACTAATACACTTGCAATCCACAGTAAACTTGTACACTTGTTCTTTACTTGTGAAAAGAAGTAATTAGTTTCCCATTCTGAAGGAAAGTGATTTGTCTTATTATTTGCACTTGAACTCACCATCATTAGCACAAATCTAGCTTAGACACAATGGGTAAATTACTGTGTGACAGTATGCAAGACAGACTATTGCGAGTCATCTGTTGATTTCAGTAGAACTTGTCCTGGTTAGCCAATCTTCAGCATGACTGGATCTACTGAAAATTGTCCTGCAAGCTACTAGTAGTTCGTTATCGATGGATTCGCAATCACTGGTCCGACTAACACTAGACCAGTGATCGCCAAACCATCTGTCATCAACCTGCATCCTGCGAGGTCTATTTAAATGTAGCAACATATCTAAGTAAAATCACCCAACATCAATAAAATTGGAATAGTAATTAGCAAAAAATTACGATCACACTTTCAACATTCAATCACATTGAATTACTACATTTCAATGTTTTTGTATCTTTGGATACAAACCAGCATCCTGTATACCTTCAGCAAGCATAGTCCATGGTGTTGTTCATGTCATTATTGATCAAAATAAGGTTTTTACCCTATGCCAGGTGTTGAATGATCTCTCTACAGAAATCTTCCCTTGGAATTAATTGTGGAAAAAATTCAAAATAATGTTTACGTAAAAGAGGTATAAGATCAATGATTTAGAGCGAAGGGCATTTGCCCCCAACCCTCTAGGGCTACTACCATGATCAGACATGTATTATCTGCTTGCAAAGCTTTTGTGATTGAATATAGTTTGTAAATGCAATTCCTTGTGATATTTTTATTTATCATTTTCACATCGTAGTTTATGAATTTAATTAATTAACTCTTACATTATAAATACTCTTCAATTAATAAGACTGTAAAAAATACTTTAGTCACCTAAAACACATTCTTAAAAGACAAAAATGTGTTGTATCATTTCTTAAATGTACAGTATAAATTAACACAAAATAACTTTTCACTAACATTTAATTTACTTTAAGCAAGATCAAAAAAAAATGCTTTGACTTTATCATTTGGAACTATTTTATGTGTAGAAAATGATATTTCTATTTCAATACTCATTACTGGTGCATATTTTAATGTTGGAATATCAGGCATTGCAAAATTTTCTTGATCTTCTGAAGGAGAGCACAACCAAGCTAATGTGCGGTTATTATAGATTTCAGCTTCAGTTAGATATTTTTCCTAGAAATTCTTTCATTGTTTCTCCATGGCTTCAGTATTACCAAAGAGGCATTTTTGAGCGCTATAAATGGTAATAGGTTGAATAGGCATCAAGTTCTTACTATTCACGTAAGTTCTTGATATCTTGAGCAATGAAATCTATGATACAAAATGAGATTATAAAAATCAAAAAGATTAGCAGTGACGACTCCCCCATTATTTAAATAATACCCCCACTGCATCTTGGGGGTATTATTGCCTGGTGACATGAGATGGGCCCAAGTGAGATCTGCTGAAACAGACAGTACTAGGAGGGGCAGAAGGTTCAGGCAGACGACAGGAGAACAAAAAGCAAGAGGAGAGAAAGAGCAGAAGGTAGATTGGGCAGAGAGGAAGGGGAAAGCAGACCTTGATAAGTGGAAGTAACAGAGAGGTGGGGCAACAGTTGTGGGCAGGCAGGTCATGGCATGCCAGGGAGGACAAAGAAACGGAGTGCTTAATCATCCAAAGCCTACTGACAAAATACAAATATATCACCGTTAAGAACATTTTGATTTAATTAATAGTTCATTTTGGAAAAAAGTGACTGAGCATTTGTTTTTAAGGCGATTGAATGTACTAAAAAAATATATTAATATTATTTATTTTTATAAAATGTAATAAATTTATTATAAATAAATTTTTTTTGAAAAATTTGTTGTGTAGTTTTTAAAAATTTTATATTATAGTAAAATTTATTGTATTAATTTAAAATGAATAATGTTTTATGTTTAATTAAAAGTTTTTTTTTTAAGATTTGTGAATTATATCATATTGTTAAAAAAGGAATTGTTTGAATTGAAGTTACTCTCGTGAAAAAATTTCATTAAATTACTATTTTAAATATGTTATTTATGATTTTTTTACCAGCTTAGTTGTCCTAATAGTCCAATAAATATAATCAATAAAGACATTATTGGTTACATCATATCTACCACACTCAAAAGTTTTCGTAATAAGGCCAACTCTGATGATCTGTCAGTGACAAACAGCTTGGTAATTCCCAGGTATTTTTATGGATAATGTTATTTTTCATCCTTTTTGTTCAAATGTATGTATATCAAAAATAGTTTTTTTTAAGATCAATATTGTAATGGACCTTTTATCCATATAATGTAAAAAATGACCTGCAGGAGCAAAAAAGCTAATGAAACAATCCACACAAATGATTTTCCAAAAAGGAGCATACTCTCTACTTAAAAACAACAAGAAAGATAATTTCACATCACACTACAATAATTGAATATTTTAACAATAACAGTCTTCACAAACACTGTAATGGCATAGTATAGTTTAAATCAGGACAGTTCTTAAAACAATTCTCGGTTACAGAACTCGCAATAGTTCAGTAAAAACAACAACAACATAGACACCTCTCATGTAGCTGAAGACAGTATAAGTTTTCTTCCAAATTCTGCACACTAATATAGATTTGCCAGCTTCTCATTTGGCAACTGCTAACTGTGTGGTTGGGCAAAAGAGCAGGTCTAATAGCATGAGCTTCACCACAAAGGATTTCTGTTTTATTTTCACCACAAATGACAACTGTTTTATTTAATATTTCTATTTCTTTAATTCACTCCATTGGAGGTGAACGTGTTTCTCTGGGCCTACTCACCTGGACGACCATATGACTTCAGTGTGCCATCTCTACCTCCTATTCCCTCTGTTTTCTTCTGACAATACTGCATGGGCTCAGAATCACATACTTCTGCACGAGTATATAAATCAAGGTTCAAATTTATGGAGTCCATTCGGTTGTTAAATGCATTGGGGATTTTTCCAGTAGCCAGATAACAATTGGTATCACTATGGAATTTTTCATACCCCGACGGAGATTTGATCTTATCTGCCAGTATTTGTAAATTTTCTCGTGAGTGTTTTTTTCTTTTCCTTTTCCCTCTAGTTTGACTGGTAGAGGGTGCTATATTGATGATATAAGTTTCCAAAAGTAAAATATTTGAAATGAGGTTTGGGGTTGCTTTATCAGTTACTTTCGATCGACTTCCATACTGTAACATTTGCATTCTTTTCTCTAATTGGCGCCGGATCCTAAGAATTACGTGGAGCCTGCTTCTCATTGCTAAAGTATTTTTGCCTTAAAGCCTAGTAAATTATTGTGGCCACACAAATATGTCCATTTATTGTTTTAGTGCTAAAGCTGTGCATCCAGAAACTGTGATCGATCCCCTCCTTTTGGTCATGCATTCTACAATTGGTGTTTTATAAGATTTCTTGCACAATGTACTTGCAGCATCTTCTTGTGAACATGATCTTGAATCCTAATTATAAAGCTTTCTATTTCTGCAAACAGGTTAACAGTTTTCAGGTAAGCCAAAGAAGCTTCCAGATCTATTTCACTATTTTCTAGTGTTTCTATAACGGCCGCGGAGGGCTTTGCTCCTCTATGTAAAGAGCGGTAATTCATTTGTGAAGATCAAGGAAGAATCACTCATGTTGGACAATTTAAGGGGTGTGGCACTATGATCTGCTTTTGTAATTGCAGTCAATCTCTCTCCCCCTCTCTTTCTCCCCCTCCCCCCCTCTCCACCTCTCTCTCCCCTCTCTCTCCCTCTCCCCTCTCTCCCTCTCCCCTCTCCCCTCTCTCCCTCTCCCTCTCCCCTCTCTCCTCTCCCTCTCCCTCCCCCTCTCCTTCCCTCTCTCTCTTTACTCTCGGTTCACTGCTATGGAGAAATGAAAACTGACGAATTACTTCTTCAGTTTATTTCTTCATTCATTCAGTCATTTTACTTCTTCAGTACCAAAGCAAAATCGATTGTTTCAATCTGCGCGAAATTTTTCTGAATTGGTAGTATGAAATGAAAATACATTAATTTGCTTATTGAGGGCACACTTACAAATTCGCTTTTATTCATAAACACCTGCAGCCAAATTACTGCAAAACAAAATTACAATTATTTTTATTAAATTACTGCGTAGAAATAGTCATGTGAGAATATTTGATTCTTTTTAGAACTTTTTTTTGCCAGGGACCTAGTGCTCTAGTGCTTCTGTACGAGTAATTGTGCATAAGTGAAAATTATACCCCCAAAACGCGCAAATTATTTTGTCTGCAAGATATTATCGCAAACACAGTACTTCATAACGATTCCCAGGTGGGCTGCGTATCTCGCGCGAGTAGAGCCCCAGTGAAGCGTCGCATCATGCCAGAGGCAGGGGAAGGGGCTGAAACGCGATCCCGCCCGCGATTGACTCCGCGCACTACTCTACGGGATTGTTTTCAAACATTGGTCCTTCCAAGTCTGGGAAGAAACGATAAGAGAGCTCCCGTTTGTCCAACATTTGTGGAGAGCGGCAAATATTTGTTTGCGCAAACCGACAAGCGAAGTAAATCTCGGTCCGACGAGTCCGAGAAGCGGGCCACGTACGTGTGTTCAACTGTTCGGAAGCCGCTTCTGCAACTCGTGTATCTCTCCCAGCGCCTCTCGCAGCACGTGAGGCAGACCGTACGCTGTTGGAGGTTGGTTGGGAATTAGTTCAGTGGGAAGTCAGCTTACTCTTCCTATTTCTTGGTTATCAGAGCTGAATTTTATTTTCGATGAATCATTCGTTAACTGAGATACTTGGTATGTAACAATTTACTTCACTACTAATCGAGATTCGTCAATTTGTGCTTTTATTTCATTTAGATATGGGATCATCGAACATTTTATTTTCGATGAATCATTCGTTAACTGAGATACTTGGTATGTAACAATTTACTTCACTACTAATCGAGATTCGTCAATTTGTGCTTTTATTTCATTTCGATATGGGATCAGCCATAAATTACGTAACGCCAAAGAGGAGCAGAGGGTTTGAGGCAGCGTTACGCTGCCTTACATAGGAGAAAGGGGCGTTGGTTTCGTGTTAATTAAAGCTGATATTTACTTTTAAATGTTTTTCAACATTTGTTGAAATAATTCCTTTTATTCGGTGTTATACTAAAATATTAACATATAAATTAAATTAAAATACGAATAAATGACGAAGTTATGATGTATTTTAATTGTTATAATTTGCTACAGTAAATGTAAATATTTGTTCATCAATGGTATTCTGATTGAATCTGTTAGATTATGATGAAAATATTCAAAACTGATCTATAGAATATTCTAGAATCCAATTAAGTTGTCGTAGTTTCCTCTCGCCCATGTGTCAGCCACGTCCGCTCGTCAGAAATTTTCTCGTCCATGCGCCTTTCCTTCAAAAATTGCCCCCACTCTTATTGTTAGGTGCAGCCAGCTCGCCAACTAATTCTGATTATAAATTTTATTCTACAACACCAACAAAATTAATACAAGTTTTTGCTGTAATATAATTTATTTTTATTTATTGTAAATGTGTACGTATGGCAAGCGTTATGTAACTATTTGAGGGGGTGTTCAAAATACTTGAAATTTGCGTTACTTAATTTATGGGCGGTCTCTGTTCTGAATATCAACTTGCATATACTCGTAGGTGTGAATTAGATGTGTATGCCATTGGATTAACTAAAACCGTTTCTTCTGCTCTACCGTTATCTTCTACCCCACTGTGAGACTTGCTGGTAAGTGATGCTACAAACTCCATATCGATAAGTCACCTCTGCCTTCCTCGGGTGTATTTGAGAAGCAGAAGAATATTTTCTTGAAGTTGAAAACCATAAAAAAAAATGTTTAGTAGCTACAAAGTATTAGAGAACCAAATCACTAAAGAGGTAGAGCTTGGACTTCTTGGAACATTGAAACCTAATTTGAAATTAAAAGCATAACATTTGTATACTTCACGTTCCAAGAGAATATTTAAGCTGTTTAGCGGAGGTACGGACGTACAAGTTACTCTGGAATCACAAGAGGGGAAGGGGACCACATTTCTGGCCACCATATACAAGTCTTTATGTACATATGACATATTTTACTTGTAATATTATTATATAATCCTGTTACTAGGGGGAATGAATTTATAACTTTAATGACAAATATAATAAATGCAATTAATTTTGTGTCGAAACGCTTACCTAGTTGCCAGCTGGGCTGGAAAACCTCTTTTCCAAATGTCATTTAGCATTTCTCCGAATTGTCAAGTTAAAAAAGAGGAAATCAGGAATTGGACGTGTATACGGATATAAAATACTTCAATATGAGGGGCTGCGGGGCCCCTTTCAAAATTTTCAGGTGGGGGCTTGGCCTCCGTGCCTCCCCTCCCGCCCCAGTGCACGTCTATATTGGGAATATGCAAAGGTAATACGAAGGCCCACGAGGGCTGGGGAAATAACTTTGTATATGCAACCGTTTTCTGTTGAATTATTGTAAGCGTTCGGCGTTTATCTTCGCTTTCTAACTATGCGGAATGTTTGCTCCAAGAAATGAAGACGTAGTATCTTGGCGAGACTATATTAAGTCGAAGACCGTCCCATTGCATGCTTTTGCTACCCTTCTCGGAAACACTTTTCTTTCCACCACAACCGCTTGAGACTATTATATCGTCACCTTTATCCCTCATCATCTGCAGTGCGCGTGCGCACTTCGACACCGGAACGGCCAGCGTCGTCTCGGCCCTCCGGGAGCCCAGAGGGCCAGGAAAGCTGCCACCGCCGCCGGTGAGACTCGATCCCGGGAGCACGCTCATATCGCGCCAACCTTCTTTCTCTTCCTGTGCGCAGTAGCCCACATGGACCAGAAAAGCTGCCGCCGTTGATTCTACACCGGGATACGTGGAGCTGCCAACTTCTTCTTTCTTTTCTCTGCCTTTGCGCGGCGGCCCACGCGAACTAGGAAAGCTGCCGTCGAAGAGACTCGATCCCGGGAGTTCGCGTGAGCTACTAACTTCCTTCTTTCCTTCCTTCTTCCTTCCTTCTTCTTTCTTTTTCACTCTTCTTTCTTTCTTTTTTCCTCTTTCGCTCTTCCTTCTTTCGCTCTACCTTCTTTCTTTCCTTCTTTCGCTCTTCCCTTCTTTCTTTCCTTCTTTCGCTCTTCCTTCTTTCTTTCCTTCTTTCGTTCTTCCTTCTTTCGATCTTCCCTCTTTCGATCTTCCCTCTTTCGTTCTTCCTTCTTTCGCTTTTCCTTCCTTCTTTCGCTCTTCCTTCCTTCTTTCGCTCTTCCTTCCTTCTTTCGATCTTCCCTCTTTCGATCTTCCCTCTTTTGATCTTACCTCTTTCGTTCTTCCTTCTTTCTTTCCTTCTTTCGCTCTTCCTTCCTTCTTTCTTTCACTTTTTTTCATACTTCGCTCTTCCTTCTTTGTTTCGCTCTTCCTTTGCGCGGCAGCCCACGTGAAGCAGGTAAGCTGGCGCCGTTGAGGCTGATCCCGGCAGTGCGCTGATCTCGCTGCCAACCTCATTTGTGTCTTTGTCTCTTCCTGTGCGCGTGCACGTGGGGCGCGTCGCCAATGCGCCGGGGGGGGGCTGCGCCGCCGCGAAGGCCGGACGAGCGCCGCAATTGCGTAGTAGCTGCTCGCCTCTGGGCGGCGCCCACGTATCGCTGTCAGCAAACACTGGCGGCCGCCGCCGCGTGTGTTGACTCGGGCTGCGGCCTTGCGCGGCGGCGGCGTCACGACGCAGCTCGGGGAGCGCCAAGCGGCGCGGCGCGGCGCGACTCCTCCTGCGGGATCGAAAAAGGAGATACATCGCGCTTCTCATCTCTTATTGTAACATCACCGCCTCCTTATAACCGATCATAATAATGATACCATTAATAATAATAATAATAATAATAATAAATAATAATAATAATAGTAACATAATAATAATATAGAAAATATGGGCCCAGAGAAAACACGAACAATCATCATAAAGGAGTTCAAGTTCAAACGCTCTCTTTAAATGGGAATAATCGTGAATAATAATAATAATAATAATAATAATAATAATAATAATAATAATAAAGAGTCATTATTATACCGATAATTGTTTCAAGCACCGGAGTCATCCCTAGGGATCTGATGTGGGCCTTAAGCAACTGGGTTTGAATGAAGACCTGTACAAATTCATGCAGAAGACTGTTGTTATTTCAACAACAAAGATAGTGCGGAAATTCATGGGAAATAATGTATTATGAAGTCTTTTTTTTTAAATAGATGTATTGGTGCTTTGATTTTATATATCTGTACATTAATTCATTCAAATGTACTTAAAAAAAAAAAAAAAAAAATAATAATACTCGTAGTAATAATAATAATAATAATAATAATAATAATAATAATAATAATAAATGGATTGTAACTGGAGACTGTAAATGCGACTGGGGATGCCACATCATTAGACCTCGGATTTGAGGACAAAAACCTCTTTAGCTTCTTTAGAATGTTGTGGAAAATAGTTGCAGGTGTTTACTAATCATGAGAAAATACTGAAAGCCTCTAATAGTGCCCAAAATGTCCTAAAACGGCGGTTGATACCTATTTTAATATGTTTGTGCCTAAAACTGCATAAAACAAGTAATTTGCCAGAACGATCCTATTTTAAATACTAATTTTTGAAATTCGTTTTGAGAAAACGCACATACTTTCTCGAATTTCCCGAAGTGCAAATATTATACGATCGAATACACAATTGACAACGCACCGAAACCTCTCACCCAAAACACCGAACACAAAGAGCCCTGCAGGGCAACTTCGTAAGGATGTTTCACGCTCCTCTCCGAACAGCCCGCACTTTTTAGGCAATTGCACCCGTTCCTCGTGCAACTGCGCTGTCGACAGGTTGACGCTTATCGCTGCATCGCGTCGTTTTCCTTTTTTTAAAATTTATTTCTGCTTGGCCCGAAGGCCGTCAGCATCCGAGTACGATACAGTGATGTTACATTGAATTACGTTAACATTGATTAAGAAACATTATAGACATGAATACATTGAGTACATGTGAATTAAATGTGAGAAGCCACATCGGGTACATGATAATCAAGGAGGGTCGAAGAACTGTCGCGGTAGTTTTCGCTTTAGTCTATGGCGGTGAGGATTTTTTTTTTTTTCCGATTTTGAAATGTACGGCTGAGGGAATCTGGGGAATTTTAGGATAGAAGCGAGAGGATAGGAGGGAGAAATAGACGGAGATAGGAGTAATGCCGAGTTCGTTATGTAACTGGGAGTTAGGTACAAACCATGGAGCTTTAGTGCTGGTTCGGAGGAATTTATTTTGGAAAATATGCATTTTTTGGATGTTCGATTTGCTGGCTGAGGTCCAGATAGGAGAAGCGTAGGATAAAATTGGGCGGATCATTGATTGGTATAGGTGATTAGGGACATGGAGTTGCAAGAGTGATGGCTTTTTGAGTATGGGATATAATTGGTGGGTTCAACGGGTTGCCAGGGTTATTCTGTGGATAATATTTGATTTCCAGGTCAGCCGCCTATCAAAAAGTACTCCCAGATATTTGACTGGCTTGTTGTTTGGGAGCTAAGTTATATTTTCTCCTTGATATTTGAGAGGGGGGAGTCGTTTTCGAAGTCCAGGAGAGAAAAGTTAGATTATTTAGTTCATATGTTTGGGTCTTAAGCCCGGTGGCCAATTTTTCACACTTATTATACATCTAATACCATAATATAATATGTCATGAACATTGAAATACATACAATAGAATACATAGTACAAAGTTTAAGCCATGCCTACTGAATACAGAGGCCCTTTACAGACTACTGATCTTATCGCTTACAACACTATTACTAGAATTTAATCTTAACCTGAGAGTCTGGATGTTTGTGGGAAAAGTCTCCATTAGTGCTGCAGGCAAGCTATTCCATGACTCGATAGTCCTATTTACAAAAGAGTATTTTCAAACAACAGGTCTGTTTCCTTGGACGTATTTTTCTAATATGGTCGTGACATACTAAGTAGACGGGTTCATGCATTCTTTCCTGAATTTCCCTCCATGCCGGATTCTTCTCAACGCTTTGTAAAATATACACAATCTTGCTTTTTCCGTACGGTTCGCCGATGATTCCCAAGACGATACTTTGATGGAAACATTTCCTAACGAATTTTCCCTTCTAACAAATTTTGCTGCTGCTTTCTGAACTCTTTCGATAGTGTTTATTTGGCCCTTTCTATACGGATCCCAACACGCTGCTTCGTACTCTAATACCAGATGCACAATGGTTGTATATAGTAGTTCTCTTGATTTATTTACTTCCCTTAACACTCGCATTACAAAGTGGAAAGATTTCCACGCCTTCCCAACAGTAAAGTTGACGTGCTCCCTCCGTCCAAGTTGTTCATTGATGGCTGTGGTCCTTGAGACTTGCAAGTTGGACACCCATGGTCTAGAGGAAATGGCTCCCTAACCCCTAAACACGTAAAAGAACCGAGATGGGCACAAGAGCTATCTCGACGTGAAGTTCGGAGGATTATGTGGGCTCCCCAGTGGGTAGTTTGACCAGAGAGTGATGGGATACCGCGAAGGTCCTTTGAGCTGCCCCAGCCACCTACAGATGGAGGAAGTCTAGCCGTACTAGAGGGAGTCGGACAAGCGAGAGGAGTTTCACTTATGAAGAAAACGGTTTACAGACATACGTAACTCAATATTGTTGAGAGTTACGGGGTGATTGAATTTAATTTTCAATTGCAATAAACCATAATTAACACGAATTCCAAGGGACCAAAATATTCGGAGTTCGTTTTATAAAAATTCGTGTTACCCGTGCATTATAAATTTCCGTATTATCATAATAAGTTATGTTCGTTTACGGCGAAATTCGTGTTAAGGAGGGATTCCGTACTAACGAGGGTTTACTGTATTATAAATCATTTTTGTATACAATAACTTTTAGACTATTGTACAATGTATTAATGATATAGTAATAATAGTAGTAGTTGGCGAGTTATACCGTAGGGTGTCTCTCACATCCCAGCCTCCATTTCTCTCTATCAGTGTAGTCTTCGTTACTCAATCCTCTTTTTACCATTGCCTCTTCAGCTCCCCAACAGCAGACAGTCGCGTTGAATGACTCATTTGCACCAAATGAAACATCGTGAGAGGTTTAACCGTGGGGAAGTGACAGACGGGCACAGACTGGCTAACTCAGACTTGAAGACATTATTCTTCAATACTCGTAATTCAATTATAGAAGTACTTAAAAAAAACTCTATGTTTCATTACATAATTAGATTGAACTAGCTTTATCTTATGAATCATGTCCTAAGGAGTCACGTTACGCCGGAAAGGTAGTAATTATAATAATTCACGACGTTTCATTGAAGGTTTCTTGAAAACCCAAAAAACAAGCTTTTTTTTCCTTCAGATTTTTCCAGTATGTTCTAGAAGAGTGTGGCTAAAACAGTGCTAATCCGTTTACCTCGTTAAGAGGAATTGAAGGAGCTATTGATCGCCACTGTTTTATTTTGGTGCTCGCATACGGAAACTATAAGGACAAAAGGGCACGCAATTGCGCATTCGTTGTGTATAAGTTTCGTAACACTCATCTGGTCTCGTTTCACAAACTTTTTATCACTAAATTTGCTGAGTGTTTTGACTCATTTTCGTCAAGATGTATCTTGGTCATAGATTTTCACAGGGTTTGCACATGCATTCACTAAGAGGGGCTTCGTGGAAGTATAGTGTAGCGTCACGTTGGCGGCCGTGTGTGGGAGGAGGAGCGGAAGTATCGCATACCTGCGGGCATGAATAGCTAGGCGCCGGCGTTGGGATACCTTTAGACAAAGGGGACGCCAGCTTGACCGGGAAGGTCACGTGGTAGACGCGAGCCTCCCTCCCACACCTAGGACGGTCACGTGACCGTTGCACTCTGGTATAAAATCGAGCTGACGAGCTCAGACGGTGGATTTTAATTCTGGAAACCTAGCGCGATGCGCAAAACTTTACGCCCAGGCTGGAGCGTGTTGTGCCTAGTGCACGGGTGACGAGATCACGATAGTGGCGCGGGAGTAGCGTCAGAGGAGGCGGGGCCTCCCTAGCTATGTGGGGTATCCACAGGGAAATACTCACAAGTGTGTAGTTTCGGAGCAGAAGTTGGTTATTGTACATACATGTAAATAAACTTGTACATACTTGTAAATGTCTGTGTGTTTTACTCCATGACGCCACAATAGCCTCTTGCACAGTTGGTTTCACTTTTCCCCATAGCACGTCATACGCAGTTTTTAACTGTTTTTTTGACGTAAAATAAATAAATAAATAAATAAATAAATAATGGTTGCCATGGACCGCCAGACATGACGCATTTCTTGATTGGGAACCATCCACCTTCTGTGTATCATGGGATCCGAGGAGTAGTTATATCGTTCTTATGTATTCTCTCTGACTTTGCAACCTTGAACGCCTCGTCCGAAACTTTTCCCCCTTTTAGTATAATTACTTATCAATTACTCAGATTAAAAACAGTGCATGTCATCATTTAAAAATCTACAATTTAATGAAGTCATACAGAAACTCATATGAGCTGCAACAACCAGTATGGTTGAAAATGGCTTTGATAGTTGGGACATATCTTTAAATTTCGAGCAGAAAGGATGCACGCCGAAAATTAGACTGTGAATGATAGTGTTGAAAAGTTAAGAATATCCCTCATATTCACTTATGTGCACTATATTTTTACTATAAGATAGGAAAAAGAAAATCGCCAATTTCACGTCTTTCAGAATTAAGTCTCGAAGTTATTGGAAATTCATGTAATTACGTACTTACGAGTACTTAATTCGTATATCATACATACAACAAAACATGTTGGTGATAGAATCTAGCAAGAGAGATCCGAAACCGTAAGTTTGAAGATCTTGAACATTCATCTGATAGTTTCTTAGTGGGCAAATATTTGCAGTTTGGCCAGTGCTCAACTATTTGACCTTTCCACTTCATATATTTAAAACATTTTTTCCTCATTCCGAGTTTCTCTTCCAATTCTTATGTAGGGGCCCACTGATTTTTGTGGAAGTCTTCTCAATAGCCTTGGCGCAGGATACATTAAGGCGAAGTAAACAGTACCGTACGTGTGCCAGAGATTCTTTGTTATCTATTTCTGCACCCACATGAAGCTATTTCGAATTGGCAATTGGGTTGCGCCGTTGCAGCCGCAGTTGTACCTACGGTGTGCACGTAGGCGTCTTCATTGAGGCCACCCTCCCAGCGGCCCAAGGCGAAAACTCAGAATTTGCGACGTCGTTTTCAATCTTCAAAATACATCTTCCTCACCCACTTCCTTAATTTGAATTATATTCGTCCACCCAAGTGAGACCAAATCTAAAAATATATTTGTATAGTAAGTGAGTATTTAAGTTCGTTTTATAATTCCATTGTGATTGCATAACAGTCCGCTTTACACTAATGAATTAATAGTTTACATTTTATTACAATTTTTGTGTTTAATTTTTTTTTTAACACTTTTTAACATTGCTCCTTTGTAAACATTTTATAAGCAACATAGTAATCATTAGAAATCTTTACATGTTATCTTAAACATTTTGTTTTCATTTGTCATTGATGTTTTAGTTCTTTCACGTACTTTCTTGTCTGCCTTCTATTATTTGAAATCCTTTCTTTTCAATCTTAAAGAGGTATGTTCCCGATGTCTTACCAATGACATGACATCCCATCAAGTTAAGTTTTTATTTTCTCGCATACTACATAGAGAAAGAGATAATTACAGAGAAAGTTATGTAAATCTGCCCCGTAAAAATATTTTCCGGCAGAAAAATTCGCATGGGGTACCGTCTACACCGGAAAAGTCGATACATCTTGTTTCTATAAGTAGTAAATTACGTTCTCTAACGTGATAACGTCCACATCTTTAAAGGAAAATGTAGGTTTTTTTTATTCAAGTGTAGTATAAGAAATATCTGTTGTACAGTTGCACTACATTTTGTGAAAATTCACACAATCTTATAAGATAATTTCGAACTTTACAACAAATATTAACGAAAATTTGCAAACTTTCGAAATTGCAGATTCAAATTTCTCGTACGTCTTTTGCTAGAATCTTTCAGGAGTTAGCAGCGTGCGTTGCAACAGGAACGCAGTGACACGGCTGTTTGAAATTCTCAGGATAACTTCCCATTGTTGGGTTTTCTGGGTGAATGAAACGGTGTTTTGGATTGTTGAATTTATGTTGATATTGGTGATGTTACAATTAGCTTACGTTTTCGCGCCTATTGCGCTAGTATTTGTAATGAGTTTTACAAGTGATAACAAAAATGTGTTAATGTGGACAGTAATCGGACAGTGTATTAAGTGGTATAACGGTTAGCGTATCGTACGCGAGTTTGCGGGTTCAAACCCGACCGAAGCCGTGGATTTTTAACGGCGAAAATATCCTTCGGAGGAGAAGTAAAGCCGACTGTCCCATGTAGTAGATTTACTGCATGTAAAAGATCCTCACGCCTCTGAGCAAAATTGAGTTCCACCTGTTTCGTCACCCAAGATAATACCTCCTTTCTCCGCTAGGTGGTGAAAGGAGCGTAGCGAAATTTGCGTGGTTAGACGGAAGAACGGGCCTGATGGCCCGAGTCTCGCCACGTAAAATAAGGCATTAACTAACTAACAGTATTACAAATCTACTGAATTCATAGCTGCCGCAACAGTGTTTGCTGACGTGAATACCGGGATCGTTTAAATGGCAATAAATTCAGCTGCAGCCGTATTGTCACTCATCAAACGTCGCTGGCTTTGGCCTCTCCCTTGAGATAATTTAAATACGAACACTTCAAGCCCAAAAACACTTTAAGTTAAAAAACAAGCAACTATATTGTTCGTGAATTCTTGCAACCAGAATGAATCAGCAAATGCTTTTTATTTATTTATTTATTTATTTATTTATTTTACGTCAGAAAACAGTTAAAAACTGCGTATGACGTGCAATGGGGAAAAGTGAATTGTGTGCACATTTTCATAAAATCTATTTTCAAGGATAAATAAGCAATAAAATTTTGGCTCTTATAAAAAAAAATTTTGGCTCTTATTACTTCCTGCCGCGACAACATGGAAACTATAATTTGAATAATTGTATTTCCCACTGAATTCTAGAAGACGTGCACAGAAAATGAAGTTACATTTATGTCCAGAAGCAAAACAAGGGGCCATCTCAGCATTTGCTCAATGGACGGTTTTACAGGTTGTTTATACTCATTTATACAGTCCAAATGGTAAATAATGTATTATGTATCATTGTTAAAATTAATGTTACTTTTCTTGTTATGCTCAGTATAGTCTCTAATTGTATAGAAACAGTTATGCAGCAGAAACGATTTCACTTGGGATTTAAACTTTTCTATTGAATTTAATCGTTTAATGTCATCTGGCAAAGTGTTGTAAAATAATGTACATGTATTGTATGTGAATTTTTTGTAATGAGCTGTTGATACTGTCCCCTGATGAATATGATTTCTACGTCGAGTGTTATAGTAATAGACTTCTGCATTTTCTGAAAAAATATTCCCGCCCTTGAGCAAGTCATTTTTTACAAAAAACACTGATTCGTAAATAAAAAGACACGGTAATGGTAGAATTCCTAGATTAATGAAGAGAGGCTTACATGAATCACGTGGGTGGGATTTGGTTATTATTCGTACAATTCGTTTTTGTAATCTAAAAGTCTGGGAGCTATAAGATGTATTTCCCCAGAATATTATGCCATATCTCAGGCGGGAATGAACATTCGCGAAGTATACATAACGAGCAGTATGAAGGCTGACTGAATTTGCAAGAATTCTGAACGCGTAGCATAAAGAACTTAATTGTGTGTTCAATTCATTTAAATGGACGTTCCTTCTCCGGTTCCGCGGATATCTTGTTCCTTACTACAGAACCACCGATTAATTTGCGGAAGTACCTTCCCAAGGTTTTGCCAAACTTCCAAATCCTGAAGTCGCTACTTATGGGTTTTAAAACCAGAAAGTCACGTTAATATTTCCGGCCTACATTCAGGCGTCCCTCCTCTAGCGAACTCAATCCAGTCTCTCTAACAAACTCGCGTCTATGGTAATCGACTCTACATCGCTCTCTTCTATGATTTTATACAACAAATTTATATTTTCATTTCGTAACAGTCAGAAATTGCAGTATTATAATTTTACGTAACCGATAGTAATGCGAAAGCGTGTGTGTTGTACTAGTTATTTTTTTAAAACGGTTTCAATTTTTTAATTCCCCCTCAGTTTCAGCAAAAGTCATCAAAATGCGCAGTCGCATTTTCGTTGAACTCTCTGAATTTTCTAAATTTACAAAAAAAAAAATAGAAATAATGCGAGAAAGTGTGTGCTGTGGTAGCGCCACTTATTCTATTATGGTCTTAAGTGTTTCATAGACTTAATTTTCTTCTTCTTCTTCTTCTTCTTCTTCTTCTTCATTGTCTTCTTTTTTATCTAAGCTTGTTTTCACATTTTGCATGTGTGAACGTTAAATCATAACTTCGCTGTTTCGTGTTACTACGTATCGTTTCCCAAAATTTAGTAGTACAATGTACCGTCTTCTACGTTTTGGTCGTAACTTTTCTCTTCATTTATTTTTTTCATTTAATTTTTTTTCACAAATGTCGCATAGTTTCGACCAATGAACAATCAGAGCGGAAAACTCCTCCTTGCTGACTGTGTCCGTCGTTGTGCGGGACGTGTGAGGTTAACAAGCGTAAATAATACTTTTATTGATGGCAGTGAGTCATTATCGTGGGGTGTGGTACCTCATTCCCATTTTTTAACTACTTCAAGGGAGTTTAGTACAGTATACCCCATTTTACGATAAAAATACGAAAGATTTAGAAATTTTAATTCAAATAAGGGTTAAAACCATATGTAATAGTTATTTGTTCTATATTAAGTAGTTATTTCAGTACTTTATATGTAGGCGTAATAATATACGATAGTTGTCTTCTTCAACTCTGAAACAAAAAAATATGTACTAATCGAAAAAATGAAGCGTTCATATATCAAGTCATGTGATATGACATGCATAAAATCAATTAAACAATACAAAATTGGCAAACACGAGATTTCTGTGATTGTTAAATCTATATCGTAATTACAACTCCAATTTATCTACGTATGCTATTAATTCAAGTATGTCTTACTTGCATGATGTCTGTCTTGTATATGTTGTCTTGTTTGTATAAAGTTTATTCCATTAAAGTTATAAACATTTATACAAACATAGCCCACCATATTTGATTTATTCTTGCGGAAGTAGATCAAGACCAAAACATTTTCCACACCATACATTTTCTGACCACTCCGCAGTTGAAAAATTCTGCTTAAAATACTGGTTGGTGGTAGCGACATTATCTTTTGGAGTTTGGAAGATGTGACGCTTACATTTTCGTAGAGACCTTGTACGTAAAAAGGGAGCAAGTACTATTTCTTGTCCTCCAGCTAAGATGGCCCTTCGACTACAAGAACTTGCTTTTACGAGTTCTGGCAATAAAGAAATTTTGTTCGCTGTCTGATATTCCAGAGGCGTCGCCTTCGAGTCCCGGCCGAGTCATTCCTCAACTCGAACATTTTGGTTCATTTGACTCCTGACAGTTTGTTGTGACTAAGCGATAGCGCTTTTCGACTTTGAATATAGACTAGAATGCAGCAATAATCGTTTCTCAGTATCTCACCTTTGCGTTGTGCACTTTCATCTCACTGCACTGCAATACTACGGAATTCTATCGTAACTACTATGCCAGCCTCAAACGACTGCTCTAGTGCGAGACACGTTATAAGAGTTTGAAATACTGTGGTATAGGTGGGCACACTATCGCCACCACGCGGCGGAAGTCGACATCCTTTCCCAATTTTCTCTGAAAGAACCGTTAGCTGTAACTGTGAGATATAAATGAAATGAAACCACGTGCTCCCCGTGGCTTGATGGGTCAGCGGCCGCACGGTAGCTGCCCTTCACCCGTTCTTGCAGCGCGGCGAGCGATTTTTTTAAAAAAAAAGTTTGCATTCATGTTGGCAATCCGAAAAGGCACTTTTCCGTTCCTTGAGGAGCAAAATATCCTTGTTTTCTTTATTCTCTCTCTCTCTCTCTCTCTCTATATATATATATATATATATATATATATATATATATATATATATATATATTTCTATTATTTTCTCTATCTTCTTGCTGTAGTAATTTGTCAAGTCGACAATAAGAAAAGAATCGATATCTACCTCCACAACGGATCGCTCTCATGATATTTAAGAATTTTATTTAAAAAACTATTTATCTCTTTACTTTTTTGCGAATAAAAAAAATATTTCGACGGAAATACGTGTAAGACTCCTGTTTTTAGTGTAACATCTACATCTCAGAATGTAGATGTTCATTCCACTACTCGTTAATTTGTGGATTGATCATTACAGTTATAGTGTATATGGTTACCAACTATTTATTTTTTTATTTATTTATTTTACGTAAAAAAACAGTTAAAACTGCGTATGACGTGCTATGGAGAAAAGTGAATTGTGTGCACATTTTCAAAATTCTGTGATCCCTACACTAAGTCATATACTACTTAAATTTTGAAAAAAAAAGAAAAAAGAAAAAAGCTCCCATGTAATAAAATCTATTTTCAAGGATAAAAAGGCAATACATTTTGGCTCTTATCCATGTTGTCCTTCGGAATAATACTTCCTGCCGCGACAATATGTAAACGATAATTTGAATAATTGTATTTCCCATTGAATTCTAGAAGACGTGCACAGAAAATGAAGTTATATTTATGTCCAGAAGCAACACAAGGGGCCATCTCAGCATTTGCTCAATGGATCAGGGAAACTGGACGAAAAACCTGATCGAGATACTAAAACTACATATTAAATTTAATGATTCTGGTTGTATCTTAAATACCAATGTTTATACGTTATGCTGTATCTACGACGTATCTTCTCCAAAGCAAGTCTAATGTTGTGGAAAAATTGGGAACGTTTCTTGTAAGATAAGGCAAGAGAAATTTCAGTTTGTTTCTAAGCCATTTACGGAAAACTCTATTAAATGCGTCAATTCCACACTTTATCGCCCAAGTGTTTACTCCTATTCCACGATGGCAAAAAATGCGTCACATTTGGAAGATGCGTTGTAAGGTTCGGAAGCTGTCGAGCTGTATGATTATCTGAACGATAGAGATGAAGGCTCAATAGACTTGTTACAAGGACATTTATTGTAGGTACCACGCGAATGCAATGTGCTCACAGGAATCTTATCGGAAACTCCAAACCCTAGCAACAAGGTTTACGAAGGCGGGCGGCTCGTGTCAGAAGACAAAGCGACGCGTTAAGTCTTCTATCAGATATCCACGCTTGGGCAGGAGATAGATGAGTGTGAGGAATGTGCTAGTAAGTAGCCCATGTGTAGATGTAGAAGGGGGCAAGGGTTGCATTCTTCCTCATGTCTGGCATTGGGCGAACCGACCGATCTGAAAAGTAAGTTATGATGAGCATGGAATCGGTCTGAGATTTCATCTGAATTGCGGTACAAAACTGTCTTTTAGAATACATGACTTGGGCCATTCGAAGTTTATGACATAGGTCTCTGAAGATGTGTAATTTTACTGGCTAGGCTACAAAGAATAATGATTTTCGAATAGAAAAATATTATCGAAGAATTATTGTAAAAAGAAGTAAAAAATAGAATTGATATTTCAGAAAATGATTTAATACCCGAAAAATTTAATAATAAAAAGTATATCTATAGAAATGCAATGTACACTTCTAAAGCGAATGATATCTGTTTGTTGCTGTCAGTTCGCTGTAAGACATAAATAAACGAAATAAATAGGACACCATGTCCGTAGTGTGATCCCGGATTCGATTCCCGGTCGGAACAAAAACAGAATTGTCGCTTTCCGTTAAAATCGTCTCAGTTTCAGTAGGTGTGTGCCGAAGGAAAGTTCAGGCAATTGAAGTTCCTGCTAGTTACTTGAACGGAATACGTCATGTTCGCCACTTGTCTCTCTTATCCCCTCCCCCACCCAAGCGTGGGAATTAAATACGGTTACGCATGGGAGGGGGGCACCTTTAGTCAGCCGGCAATTGGTCAATCACCGAAATTGCCAATTTATACAATAAGAAATCAGAACACCGAAATTATTTTGTGCGAATATTTAGACTGATTTGCGAGAATTTTTCCTTCTTTCTTGAAATTCATATATTTAATCTTCATTGCTCACTATATTACATGCATCAGCTATATTAATACCTGAAAAGTAAATGTGATTTTATCTGAATTGATGCACGATCAGGAATACGTTACATATTGCTTTCGAGTAAATAAAATTTGTAAGATAAGTTTCTGAAGAATGTGATTTTACTGAATAGACCGCAATGAAAATAGATTTTAGAATAGGAACACATTATCGAGAAATTTCTGTAAAAATAAGTAAAAATAGCAATGATATTTCAGAAATGATTAAATATTCTAAAAAGCCAACATAAAAAATAATATGAGAACCGTTATGTACACGTCGAACGCGAATGGTATGTTTGAAGAAGTTAGTTCGCTGTTAAACCAGAACACCAAAATTGTTTCGAAAACACATTTACGACTGAATTGCGAGAATTAGCGCTACATCTGTGAAATTCAATATTTAGTCTTCATACTCACTGAATTTCTTGCATAAGCTTTATTAATATCAGTAAATGTTTCTGTGCGCATTTTTAATAACTAAAGGTAGAATTTTTTTGGTCTTTGATTTTAAAGACAAATTTTTGAAAATGTTCTGTCTTTAAAATCAAAGACCAAAAACATTGTAGTGTATTGAAGAAATATAGACAGAAAAAAATAAATAATAATTTTAATAGCTTATGCTTTTATTTATTTCTGCAATTTTCAAAAAAAATAATCACTTTTAAAATCATGTAATTTGTATAAATTATTGAATATAAACTTTAAGCAAAATTTCCTTAATGGTGAAGGACGCCGTTAAAAAAAACCAAGTAGTACTAAAATTTTTAAAATTCCGATAAGAAAATAAACAGAAAAACGTGTACTTTACCAACACCAGAATCCAACTCTTTTGGAGAAATTCGACAAAATGCCGGACCGGAAGAAATGCGAGCTGTACTGCAGCCGGCCGCGGCTGATCGTGACGGACGTCTGGCAGACATGCGAGAAGATCCGCGCGGCCGTATACCGCGCCGGGCTGGACCTCTGGTCGTACTACCGCCACCTGGACCCCAACAACAACTGCCTCATCTCGGAGGCCCAGTTCGTGTCCATCCTGGCGGGCCCGTTGAAGGAGTCGCTGGGGCTGACCGCCAACGAGATCTCGCAGCTGGCCGATTACTTCCGCGTGTACGACGGCCGCATCTACTACAGCCAGTTCTGCGAGATCATCCACACAACGTGCCCAACATCTGCCAGAACCCCAAGCTGGTGACGGGGCTGGAGTGGAAGGAGCCGTACAAGGTGTGCCGGCTGAGCGAGCTCGAGGAGATCCGCGTGAGCATGCTGCTCACCAAGATGGCCACCCTGGTGAACCGCCGCCACCTCATCCTGCAGCCCTACTTCCAGGACTACGAGCTCATCTCCAAGACCGCGGGGCCGTCACCAAGAACCACTTCGCGCGCGTGCTCGCCTACCTGCACATCAAGGTGAGACTCCACTGCATCCGCGCCGATGCTTTTCACACGCAATTGTAATAGTTTGCTGACCTTATTGAAATAGACAATGAAATGTTTTTTTAAAAATATTTTTCATTATTTTACTATGTATTTTATTATTATTATTATTATTATTATTATTATTATTATTATTATTATTATTATTATTATTATTATTATACAAAGGTTGAACACATATGTTTGGATGCTGGTGTATGTGATGGTACGATGTGATTGATCCCGGGTTTAGGGTGGCACGGTTCCTTTGATTCACTGATTCGGTTCATTAGAAGAGAATCGACTCCATGAACTGAATCCTTGTTTATACGTAGTAGTCGCATGTAGTTAAGTTCACAATTCTTTAACCAACGCATTTTTTTCACCAAGTGGTCCGCGACGTGCTACCGCACGTCGCTACCCGACGGATCCAACGTGCTACGTTCGCGAGGGCCTTCCGGCCCTCGCTCTAGACTCTGGTTCGCGCCTCCGCTGTCGCTCCGGCGCTCACGTTGTCTTATATACTCCCTCACTTTTAAGAGAATTTATTTTAAAGGGAACACTCACTTTTAAGAAAATGCATACCTTCCATCTGAGTAGACACACAAACCTATTTGAAGAAGACTTGAAATGCGAAAATACACACAATTCCACGCCAACAAATTATCAGGTGACTTGTTCTCATTTAACATTGAACATAAATAATTCAGTTGTTATAGTGAACCGCGCAACTATAAACATAGGAATCGCGAGAAATAATGAATCATAAAAGGAACCAAAGGAACCGTGCCACCCTAAACCCGGGATCAACCTTTATGTTCAATGTTAAATGAGAAGAAGTCACTTGATAATTTGTTGGCGTGGAATTGTGTGTATTTTCGCATTTCAAGTCTTCTTCAAATAGGTTTGTGTGTCTACTCAGATGGAAGGTATGCATTTTCTTAAAAGTGAGTGTTCCCTTTAAAATAAATTCTCTTAAAAGTGAGGGAGGTATATAATACAGCGTGAGCACCGGAGCGACAGCGGAGGCGCGAACCAGGTCTCGAGAGCGAGGGCCGGAAGGCCCTCGCGAACGTAGCACGTTGGATCCGTCGCGGACCACGTGGTGAAAAAAATGCGTTGGTTAAAGAATTGTGTAGGTTATAAAATTAAATTTGTAGCGTGAAAAATAAGAATAATCAGTTCACTTAATGAGTGAGTCACTTAATCGTCAGTCTCGCTGCTGTCGGCAAAAGTCGGTCGACTGTGCCACTTTTGCCGACAGCAGCGAGACTGACGATGACGGCAAAGCCGTCGAAAGCCGGCTATCTTAATAAAGCTATTATGTTGACGAAGATGACCTCTTTTATTTCTTCTTATAAGAACGTCAGCAACACCAAATCAGAATTCCCACAATACTACGTATAAACAAGGATTCAGTTCATGGAGTCGATTCTCTTCTAATGAACCGAATCAGTGAATCAAAGGAACCGTGCCACCCTAAACATGGGATTTACCCATTATTTTACTATGTATTATTATTATATCAAAGGTTGAACACATAAGTTTGGATGCTGGTGTATGTGATGTTACGATTACTGATTCGATGAGTTCTTGCCGAGAATTATGTTTTGAAGTGATTGAAGATGAAACTCAACCACTGGGTAGAGAGGATGTTGAGGTTGAAATCAATGAGAGTAAGTTTGGTAAAATGAAGTATAATGGGGACAAATGAGTGGAAGGGAAATGGGTGTTTGGTGGTATTGAAAGAGGTTCCTCTCGGTCCTTTTTCAAGGTCGTTGAATGTCGTAGCAAGGATGTACTCTTGGACATCATCAAAAATTACATCATTGAGGGGGCTATTGAGGGGACCTGGAGTGCAATTAAGCGCGCAATTCCACGCCACAAAGTGGAAAATAATTTTACTTACTTTTAGCTGAATTGGAACAAATTCTAAAAGTAACTTCCAAAAGTTTTGGAAAACAAACAAATTTATAATATAAATTCAAGGTGAGTTATTTGTTTTTTATTAAACATTTTTAAGCTTCATTTCGTAAAAACTATTATTTTTTCAGAAATAAAAATAATCTAAATTAATGGTGTTTATTTTCAAGAGTGTTTCAAAACTTTTATAAAAATTGATGAAGGAACTGTCAAGAAGAAACGTGAGTTGATTTTTTGTTTTTTGACTTGTTATGATATTATTATATGACGAGTTGGTTTTTTAGTCTTAAAATGGGTGGTTTGGGGGGCGATAAACCCCCAATAATAAAACTTTAAGTAGCATTACTTAGTGAAATTGATTTTATTTTAAATAATTATATTTATTGCGATAACATCATGAACTTTACTACGTATACACAGGATTCAGTTCATGGAGTCGATTCTCTTCTAATGAACCGATCAGTGAATCAAAGAAACCGTGCCACACTAAACTCGGGATTAACCATATTCAAACATACCCCTAACTGCTACAATTATTGGGCGATTCGTCGTAACACGTTTCCAAATTTCTAATAACATGGGCGCCAGGAAAAAGGTTACGATAATATTTTAACTATTATTACTCTAATAAAAAACTGAATATTATCCTGCTAGCTGGGTCGATGGATCACGTCAGACATAATCGCTATTATCTATTAATAGCCGATTATCCGATCTGCCATCTATACAGAATGGCGAGGAATCTGAAAAACAGAGATTTGATCTAGCTACTTATTAGCTTGAATTGGCCAATGAAAATCATTTTATATTTCTTTCAGGAGAAACTTGATGTTTATTTCTATCAATGTAGGAAATGAAAATGTGAAAAATTTACATTGAGAACTTTCTTAGTCATATCCTGGTTCGAACCTTATACGGCGATTCTGGTCTTCGCGTGCTCTTGATTGGTGGTTCCTCGAAGAAACGTATTCCCTTCCTTTTTGGAAGCTCCGAAGTCCGGAAGTCCAATTACCACGAGTCCTCTGCTCTTCTTAAAAACGAACACCGCCGATTCACCGCTTCGCACATCTCAAATATTTGTTCCAGCTCCACTATATTATGTCTGATGCCCGTTCTCACCGTATAAATATCCAGTGCTTTTATGATTACACCGCAAAACAAATCTCTCAGTTCTATCTTCCGTTTATAGCAAGAAAATAGGCAAAGTCCGGTATCATTTGTAAACCGCATACATTTATAAGTTCAAGAATGATTAGAGTTCACTCGCGAAAAAAACTCCGTCTTATTTTTATGCACAGCAAAATATTCGGAACTCGACACGTTCCCAAATCTTAGAAGTATCACAAGTTCACTTCTGGTTCTGCCACGAAAATATTCAGAGTCCGAATATGTCCCTCAAGTCCGATTCTTGCTTCACCACACGAAAATATTTCAAAGTCCCAACACGTATTGTAGACCCCCGAAAGTTCTAACATGCACAAATTAATCTATTCGGGAGCGAACTGCTCACCGTCACGACATCCGACCGAATGAATTTTATCCTCCCTTTTCAAACCCACAATGCCTCGCCTTTCTTTTATTTTGACAAAATGCCCAAACTTCCGTTTTAATACTCAGTCGACGCTTCTTCAACCAATCCACAAATCTCTTATATTTCCTCCTACTCACGCTGCCACCTCCACGGTCAGATGAATGTTTGTTTATCCTGACGTTTCTTGACGTTCCATGACGTTTCGTTATCCTGACGACGTCGTTACTAAGGCGCCATATTGCCTATTATTTGCCCTAACCATTTCACCCATTTACGACAAGTATTCTGTAAATAAACATGTCCTCATATTGGTATGTCACAATATAAATTATTAAAAAAATGTTGTAGGGCCTGTTTTAATCAGGCCAGAAAACTATTACAATTAACAAGATAACAAAGGTTAATATATTCCTTACATACGATATATTAAAGCCGGTGTTTTTTCAACATTAATGTTTTGTGCTCGATCGTTTTACTTTTGCGATTGTGAATTTAAAAACTCTGTAATCACAACTGTGCAAAATTAAAATGTGACTAATATTATCATTGTCACACGTGTACGACCAAACAGACGGTGTTCGTTTCGTAATCGAGTGTCCATTATTCATTTTGTTTTTAAATTTTGTTTTCTGTTAAATCGACAATAAAAAATATACACGGCGCTCTTAAATTAAATTTTGTTCCCCGGGAAAATATTTAGTGATTATTAAACCACCTTTAAAACATCAATGATTAAATGATTGGATGGTTTATGGTCGATGATGGATCCATCCATCCATGAAAACCATCCATGGTTTAATTTTGAAGAATAAGGAAATTATATCTTCTGATCGGTCTAATGATAATTTTATAAAAAAATATACGTAATAAGTTGATTGAATAGCCTCATAGGCTTGAGTTATTAATAAATGACGACGGAAGACAGGCTAAATATTAATAAAATTATGTATTTCTATTTGTTTTTATTTTATTTGGTAAATTAATATATTTTATGTATATTGGTCTGTGTTTACATAAGCGTATAACATCAATGTTTTGTACCGGCAAGGTGGCTCAGGGTATCAAGTGATGTCACTGCAGTGCCTCTGAGCGGGAGGTCGAAGGTTTTGAGTCCCGACAATTAAAGGATTTTCGACTAGGTCGAATTCAGCCCCTCTGTGGGGGAGAATTCTAGCGGCCGGTTGCTCCTATCGATAGATTTACGTGGTTTCCAGGCCAATGACGGAGCTGTACCGTAACAAACGGCCCATAGACCACGCACGATCTTTCCTTCCTCTTCCTTATCCTATCCTCACCGCTTACTTTCACACACACTCACATGCACAGCACTACTACACTTGTCGGGAGACCAGTCGGAAGCTTAGAGGTTATTCCGAATGAGGCGGTGCCCCGCTGGTGAGAGGTACCTGGTTGGGGGAAACCCGTTTAGCCGACGGTAGGCCAGCGCCGAATCTCACCATTGATTGGTATGGTTTGTTTTTACGTGTTTCCGGGCGCGTCAACTGCTTTGGTCATTAGTCCCATTAGTGTAGTGCATGTTTTTTTTCGCGGGAGATGGCGGTGATCTTTCCCCGCTGGATGGCGAGATCCGGCGCCGACCTGCCGTCGGCTAGTGGTATTTCCCCCTAACTAGGACTGTCCCACCAGCGGGGCACCGCCCCAGCCGGGACAAGCTCTAAGCTCCCGACCGGTCTCCCGGAATATGTGGTAGTGTAGTGCATATTAGTGTAAGTGTGTGTAAGGGGAGAGGGTAGGACAAGGAAGAGGAAGGACAGATCGCGCGCGGTCCGTGGCCCTTTGGGGGTTGGAGAAACCACGGAAAACTACCGATCAGAGCAGCCGGCCGCTAGAATTCTCCTCCAGGCAGCGACTGAATTCGACGTAGCTGAAAAGCTAGTGTCGAAAATCTGGCCGCCGTCAAGACTCGAACCTAGGACCTCCCGGTCAGAGGCGCTGCAGTGACATCAGTTGATGCACTGAGCTACCGCTCCCGGCCTCACCATCGAGCGGGAGAAGATCACCGCCACTGTCGAGAAAACTACATGCACTGTACTAATGACCTTAGCTGTTGGCGCGCCCGGAATCACTAATCGCTCAATCATTGGACGTTTGGTTATTGGTGTCGCGTCGCTGTTGCAGGTGTCGGCGGACGAGTTCCGGCTGCTGCTGAAGAAGTTCGCGTGCGACGCGTACACCGTCAACTACGTGGCGTTCATCGGCGCGCTGGACGACATCATCCGCGCGCTGCGCGACCAGGGCGCGGTGGACGTGGGCGGCGACCTGTTGCCGCACTTCCCCGGGCGCGCGCTGTGCGCCCCGCTGCCCGTGCTGCCGCGCCCCGAGCTGTGCGCGCTCGCCCCCGCGCCCAACGTCAGCCCGGGCCCCGCCCACCCGCCCGCGCGCCCCGCCGAGCTGCTGGACGCGCTGCGCCGCCTGCAGTGCTTCCTTATCCGGCACCGCATTTGCGCCGAAGCCTTCTTCAAGGCAAGTGGCACCCGCTCGCTGGAGGAGAAGTCGAGCGGAGGGGTTTCTTCGATCAACACCAGGCGAATGCCTTGGCAATACTCGAACAAATGGACCACGGACCGCGCGCGATCTTTCCTTCCTCTTCCTTGTCCTATCCTCTCCCCTTACACACACACACACACACACACTAACATGCACTACACTACCACGTATTCCAGGAGACCGGTCGGGAGCTTAGAGCTTGTCCCCGCAGGGGCGGTGCCCTGCTGGCGGGTGAGTCCTGGTTAGGGGGAAACCCCACTAGCTGACAGTAGGTCGGCGCCGGATCTCGCCAGCCAGCGGGGGAGATCACTGCCATCTTCGGAGAAAAAATATGCACTACACTAATGGGACTAATGACCAAAGCAGTGACGTGCCCGGAAACACGAAAAATCAATCAATCAATCAATAAAATTCTCGAGTTGACGGAATGGCAACAACATCGCCAGGACAAGTTCGCCAACGTTTGCGAAATGAATGTGGACCATTTCCGCGTTTTTCCCACCGACCATGCCTTCAATTTTGTTTGGACCGGCTGAGGAGGCTCAAGGTCTCAATTGTCGTCACTCCAGTGCCTTTGACCCGAACGTCCCTGACCGGAAGGTTCGAGTCCCGACATTGGCGGAATTTTCGACACTAGCTAGATAGCAAGGTCAAATTCCGTCACTGAAGCGCCTCTGACCGGGAGGTCCTAGGTTCGAGTCCTGACGGCGGCAGGATTTTCGACACTAGCTTTTCAGCTAGGTCGAATTCAGTCCCTGTCTGGAGGAGAATTCTAGAGGCCGCCTGCTCTAATCGGTAGTTTTCTGTGCTTTCTGTGATCAACACCAGGTTAATACCGGAGCAGTATTCTAACAAACGGCCGCAGTCCTTGCGCAATATTTCCTTCCTCTTCCTTGTTCTATCCTCACCTCTTCAAACTGTTACACGTGCATGCACTACACTGCTTTACATGTTGGGAGGATATACTCCGATTGAAACATAGTGGCACTTACGAGCTGGAAGGAGTGGTGACCTTATCCATTCGGGAGATCGAATATAAAAATTTAAGTCGTACTGAAGCTTCCGATTGGACGACATTGGGCATCTCTCCGTCCAGCTCGTGACCTTGAAGTTCCACTATGTTTAAAGTGAAGTACAGTCGGAAGCTTGTCCCTCTTGTCCCTCCTGAGGCGGTGTCCCACCGGTGGGAAATACCTGGTTGGGGAAAGTCCCTCGATGCGACGTGTAGTTTGGCGCCGGATCTCACCATCCAGCAGTGAAAGATCACCGCCACTAACACGAGATGCAAACATGCACTACATTTTCGGGACTAATGACCTTCGCCGTTGACGCACCAAGAATCACTAATCGATGAACTGAACCCATTTGGTTTGGCATCACTGAGAGAAAGAAAAACTCCGGTCACTTGACTGGTTTCGTTTAGTTTAGGCCTTATTTTACGAGGCGAGACTCGGGCCACCAGGCCCGCTCATCCGTCTAACCACCCAAATTTCGATACGCTCCTTTCACCACCTAGCGGAGAAAGGAGGTATTATTTTGGGCGACGAAACTGGCGGTTCTCAATTTTTGCTCAGAGGCTTCTTTTAGGCTTGAGGGTAGTAAATCTACTACATGGGACCGCCGGCTTTACTTCCCCTCCGCCGGCCGGCGTACGAGGAATTTTTTCGACCTTAAAAATCCACGGCTTCGATGTTCGCCGCAAACTCGGGTACAACAGTCCGGTACGCTGACCGTTATACCACGGAATCCTCCGCTATGGTGGGGACCACATGGGGAGGGAGAGCGTGTGTTGCGCGGCAGGCGTTCGACGGGCTGCGCACGGGGCGCGTGACGGAGGCGCAGTTCCGGCGCTGCCTGGACAAGATGACGGCGTCGGCGCCGCAGCGCCTGTGCCTCGCGCTGGACGAGATGGACCGCCTGGCGGCCGCCTACCGCGCGCCCAACGACCCCGACCGCGTCTGCTACGCCACGCTGCTCGACGACCTGGCGCACGTCTTCAGCGCCGACGACGTCGCCAAGTGCTGCCAGGTGCGCTGCCTCACGCGTTTTCTTTTTGTAATCCACTGTTATGTTATATGCAACTAACGCAAATAGGGGAGAAAAAGCCACTCTTAACGGCCGCAGTCCGTTAAGTATTTAACTGTCCACCGTCTGTTAGTCGAATTAATCGAAACAAAGGAGTTGTAGCTGGATGGCGAATGAGTACTCGTATCGAATGAAAAGGAATTTCTTATATCTTTTTTATAAGAAGGTGAAAAAACGAAAAGTGTTCATCGACCCACGGGCTAGTACAGGGGTCAAAACAATGCGCTACTCACATGCGGCGGGCCAGGACCGTCCTCTTTGCTCACAGTAACGGGCCACTGCCACGACGAAGCCAAGTGCCCAACTGGAGCCCCCATTCTTGTCTCCTCGCTGCCTACATCTTTAGGCTAATGACTTGAGTATCGTCAGAATATAGGCTACCCGAAGGGGATTCCGTTTTCCTCTTCTAGGCTTCTACGTGTATGTGGGATCCAGAATGTTCTTACGCACGTCCCTCTCCCAAACCAGCCTAAAGGTAGACGCCATTGACCAAACTGCTGGGTTACAGGGCAAGCCCGGCAACACGGGCTTTAGCCTATCACTGACTCCGCCTTGAAGCTAACGATTGGTTTCCTCGTGAAACTTAGGGTCTCCGACACGTTCTCCAGCTCACAACAAATCTTCGCCAGCGATCGTGACTACCTATGTGGCCGCAATCCCCCCTCCCTGCGGCGTAGTTTTGCGAGCTGTAGGGGAAGCGTCTCCTTCCAAATCTTTTGCCTTCTATCCTGCTAGTTGGTCTAGTTGTTGGGCGGAGAGGAGAGTGACTTTGGCACTACGTCTGTGGCGCATTCGTGCTCGATCCGAAAGTGTGGCCTTCGCAGTTGTCGGGCGGAGGGAAAGTTAAATCCAAGTGACCGCGTGGCACCCGCGTCGTTACTGCCGGGCTGTATATTGTGAGGAGACGTGTTGAGGGCTCCAAGCCGCAAGGGCCTTAGTCGTTGTGTTCCCCCCACCCAATTGGGCTCTGGCGAGGCGCTTAACTCACATGTAATTGGACAGAGGCTTGCCCAGGCCATTGCTAATGGTGCCACTTGATCCAGTGCTACCTTGAAAGTGTAGCTGTAAACTGGCAGGAGGCCACACTCAGGCTCAAGTGGGTAGGCATTCCCATTCCTACTTCAGAAATTACATTATTTAATGTAGATTTAATGTACGAATGTACATGAATTTTAATGTACCTTGTACATTAAAGGGAGATTAATGTACATTAAATTTAATGCGTAAATTAAAATCAATGTAGATTTAATGCGCGTCTTTTGACTCAACTTACTTGACTACATCAAAATTTAATTGTACACGTACATTAATTCAATTACACGTACATTAAAATTTACTGTTCATGTACATTAAATTACTGTAATGTACATTAAGTACTGTACATGTACATTAAATTTAATTTACGTACATGATAATTACTTGTATGTACTTTCCATTAAAAGTAATGCAGAAATTTCTGAGAGTGTAGCGTTGCGTTTCGGTGTATTCGGATGTCAGCCTGGAAGCAGGTGATGGCAGGTGCCCGCGTTGGGGCGAGTAAAACCTCCCTCGGTATGAAAGAAAGCGCGGCGTGCGCGGCGTGGGCAGCGGAACGTGTCGGTGGAGCTGCCGGCGCTGGAGGCCCCAAGATGCAGCTCGCGTCGCCAGCGCCACCTGCACATGAAGCCGGCCTTCCTGCGCTACGACGCGCCCGCACCTCGCACGTGACGCTGGCGCAGATGCCGGCGCTGGTGGCGCTCGGCATGCTGCTCACGCCCGAGGAGCTGCAGGCGAGCACGCGACACGGGGGGACTCGCAATAAACGATTCAGATTTGCAGGTGTGTTGTTCACGCCCGAGGAGCTGTGGCGAACACGCGCACCCCCCCACCAGCGAATCACACCTGCGAACCAGAGGATGTCTCGCAATAAATGATACAAATTTCCAAGGTGTGTTGTTCACGCCCGAGGAGCTGTTGGCGAACACTCGCACCCCCCCCCCCACCACCAGCGAATCACACACGACTCCTAGAAACACAGGCTGTCTCTCAATAAATTGTACAAATTTCCGGGGTGTGTTGTTCACGCCCGAGGAGCTGTTGGCGAACTCGCGCACCCCCACCCCACCACCACCACCAGCGAATCACACACGACTCCTGGGAACTACAGCATGTCGCCGCAATAAACGATACAAATTTCCAAGGTGTGTTGTTTACACCCGAGGAGCTGCTGGCGAACACGCACCCCAGCGAATCACATACGACTGCTAGAAACACAGGCTGCCTCACAATTAATGATACAAATTTCCAGGGTATGTTGTTCACGCACGCCCGAGGAGCGGCTGGCGAACACGCGCATCCCCACCAACGAATCACACACGACTCCAATTCTAGCAAGCGTCTGGGAAGAATAGGATGTCGGGTCATGGACAGCTTGCTATCATCTTTCCCAATCTTACCTCTTTCTCTCGCCTTTCTCACACTCTTACTCTTACTGCACTGTTACTTTAAAGGAAGACTTCTCGGGAGCTTAGAGCTTGTCCTAACACGGTCACTGCCCCGCTGAGACATTTCCGGGGAACATATCGGTAGCCGATGTGTAGCTCGGCCTCGGATCCCCCGGTCTATCAGGGCAAGAACAGCACCACCTCCTGAGATATTCATGGCACAGCAATAAAGTAAGTTTCCCTAGGTCGTCGTCAAAAAGAAAACACTCTTTCATGGAAAAACGTTATTGTAGTAGGTGTAGCACGTGTTGCAATTTTTTTTCACCTAATCACCACCAGAATTGGAACATCCCTAATACCTCGTGTTCAACTTTTGTACCTCTGTGTCGTGGAAGTCTGCCGCCTGGGATATGTATGAGTATATGTATGCCGTCTGTAATTATGCGTCACTCTAATAAACGAAATACTGACCGAACAGGAATTTCTTGATGCGTGAGAAAAGATGGAAATAGTTGCGGCGGAATCCAGTCTAGAGGGTGGGTGGTCGAACATCTCCAGAGGAACGTGTGAAGAAGAATTGTTGCAAGCCGAACCATGAGTGCATGACAGTCTATCCAGGTCTCGCCGCCACCGGTTTCTATTTTTTCTTACACCTCAAACAAATTCCTGCGGTGACCATTACGTGGGCTACAGTGACGCAGAGTTGCAGGAGGCTGTCGCACACTGGCATCTATCCCAAGCGGCAATTTTTAGAGCAGGGATACGAATGTTGGTTCCATGTTATAAAAAAAATCGCAGGTCTTAGTGATGATTACGCGTAAAAGTAGTCCATGAGCATTATTAGCTACAATAAAGTTGTTCCACAGAATTGTGATTCTTTTCTTGAAGATCTATTTAGTGTTAAACTTCTTATACAAGCTATTGTGATCTAGTCAAGATGATGGTTACTGAAACTCTGACGGATGAGAACATGTATGGATGTACAGTTGAAAATTGCATATGCTTAAAAATCACTATGCAAATTTTCACAAACCGAGTCATTTACAATGAATTTAAAATGCTATTGAATTACTGAACTTTCGCACTGCCCTTCAGACACAACTTATGGAGTTCTTCTCACGGCATCTTTCCTGGTTATCTAATCATTTTTATGTTGCCCAAGGGAAACTTACGTTCTGGAAGCGCCTCTTAACATGTACTATACTTTCGGGACTCACGACCATTGCCGATAATGCGTCCGTAAACACGAAACAATCCACGGGAAGTGCGTGTTGTAGTTTTACGTTCTGGAAGCGCCTCTTAACATGTACTATACTTTCGGGACTTATCACCATTGCCGATAATACGAAACAATCCCCTGGAAGTGCGTGTTGAAGGCAGGCGAATGAGTGGGTTTCCTTGGCAGGTGTTGGAGAGCCGCTTCTGCGACGACATGGGCTTCAACTACCAGTGGTTCCTGGAGGAGGTGGCGCCGCGCGACCCCGAGGAGGCCCTCATGGACCACTTCGGCAACGTGCTGGCGCGCGACCCCAAGCCCTTCCCGTACCCGTCGCCCACGGTGGCCGCGCGCGAGTGGTGGAGATCCTGGCCAAGTGCCGCATCGTGCGCGAGGGCATCAACCTCTTGGGCACGATGATGTGCCTCGACCCCAACGACGAGGGGCACATCTCGCGCCACTGCTTCTGCCAGGTTGGCTGGCTCCCGAGCCCTATTTGACGTTAGGGCGTCGGGCCTGCTCCTCCGTCTGACCACGCCGTTTCGATTCGCTCCTTTCGTCCTTTACCGAAGAAAGGAGGTATCGAGTGGACGATGAAAAAGGCGGTTTTGAATTAAGCTCAGCGCCGTTTTTTAGACGTGAGGATATTTTACATGCTGTAAATCTATAACATGGGACTGCCGTCTTTACTTCCCCTCCGAAGGAAGGCGTACGGCGGATTTTTTCGACCTTAAAAATCGAAGGCTTGAGTTGAGTTTAAACCCGTGAATTTGGGTATAACAGACCGATATACTGATAGCTGCACCACCGAAATCGTTTCCCACTTTGGTTTATTAGAAATATATAACGTACTGTAATATTCTGCAATTTAAACGTAGTCATGAGCTAGAAGAAGAGGGGGACGTTGTCATGCAATCGGGAGCTCCAATACCAAAGGTTTAAATCGTAACGAAGCTCCCGATCGGATGATAGTGTCCCCCTCGCCGTCCAGATCGTGACCTTGTGCTTCCAATCGGCGACGATGGTGTAACGGTTAGCGTATCGGACTGTTATACCCAAGTTTCCGGGTTCGAACCGAATCGAAGCCGTGGATTTTTAAGGCGAAATAGCGAAAAAATCCTTCGTACGCCTTCCTTCGAAGGGGAAGTAAAGCCGGCTGTCCCATGTTAGTAGATTTACTGCACGTAAAAGATCCTCAAGCCTAAAAGAAGCCTCTGAGCTAAATTCTAATCGCCTGTTTCGTCACCCAAGTAATATCTTCTTTCTCCCACGGTTGGTGAAAGGAGCGTAGCGTAATTTGCGTGGTCAGACGGAAGAGCAGGCCTGATGGCAGGCCTGAGTCTCGCCACGTAAAATGAGGCCAATTCAATTGAATTCTATTCGATCGCAGGGCATGGGCGAGTGCGGCCTGAAGCTGTCGGCGTGCGAGCTGGAGACGCTGATGGACGCGTTCGGCACGCCCGGCCGCCCCGACCACGTGGACTACAAGCGCTTCGCCAAGACGGTGCAGCGCGCCGTGCGCCAGCCCTGCCTCGAGCGCGCGCCGCTCGTGGCGCCGCTCGAGCAGATGGTGCGCCAGCCCGACAAGTGCCGCAACTTCCTCAACTTCGAGGAACGCCTCCGCGCCGGGCGCGCGCTGCAGAAGATGGGCGACCGCCCCTACATGAACCTCGAGCAGGCGAGCGCTCTCTCCCGGGTTGCTTTGGCCGTCCGACGGTATTACTTTGTCCCAAAAGAAAACGAAACGACGTCTCTGTATCCTAACAGCTGCCGCCGTGATGGATGAGTTAAGTGTTAGTGATGATGAACCAGCGGTCCTATAAGGCGTCGCCACTAGTAATGTAAGCCTGCCTTCAATACAGTTATAATATTCGCCACTAAGTTTGGGACAAAGTAATCCGTTTTTGCGGTGCCTATATATATATATATATATATATATATATATATATATACATATATATATACATATATATATATATATATATATACACACACACATACATACGTCTTCCGTTGTGCCAGGATATGAGGCACACCGAACTGATGAGACGTAGAAGTATCTTGAAAGAAATTGATAAAGTTGGCAGGAAGCAGCTCTTTTTGTTCCATCTGCGGGAAGGAAAGTCAGCAATGATCAATAAGTATCTGCTTTCTGATACCTGTAATTATCTTACAATATGTTTCTTCAAATACACTAATAATGCCCTTGACATGTGACAATTCTGCGTCTTGAATTGTGTAAGCGTTTGGCGACGTTGTAACATTCTGTTCAGAGTCCGAAACTGAGCGCTGCTAAGCATCTCTATTTTTATTAGTGATTCAAGTAAGAACGAAATTACCGCTCGAGGCGAAAGGCTTTTTCAGCAAGAGATTGCGATGACCTGAGACATGCGCAGACGTTCCGTTGCAGTCCAAGGAGATAAGGATAAATGCAATATTTCTTCCTTCAATATCACAGAGGATATCTGCATCAATCTCGGAGCACAGAGTTCAATGTAAAATGCAATTTGCCTTCTTCTATTTGGTCATTATTTGCACCCCATAAGTCCGAGGGAGAGTTGAAGGTCCTGGTTATGTTATTTCGATGTATTTTACTTTTTTTTCCTTATTTAAGGTCGCATTTGAACTTCTACGGTCATACAGCCACCACTGTAATGTAAAATTCGTTTTATAACTTTAAGGTAACTATCAGCGACTTATTTACCATTTTTGATGCCTGAAGCAAAATTTTGTGGCCCCCTCCTTCGTTCTGACAACAATATGTTTTGAGTTTGAAGATTTTAACCTTTTTGTCCCATAGTAACATTAACCCATTTAATTTTTATTGAATGATCTTTTACCTGTGCAATTTGTTATCATTAAAGTTTAAAAAACGCGAAAGGCAACCTCAACGTGTCACTGAAACATCAATGTGTGTGCTCCAATATGCCAAACGTTGGGTAAATGCAAATAGTTCATTTCTATCAAAGAGAACGCTGTGACCGATTTTGGCGAGACGGACTTTGTCATGCACCTGACAAGATCAAAACTTAATACATGATAATGAAAGAGGTGAGTCTTAGAATAAATGTTTTTTGAGTCCAACAGTGGGCATATCAAATTTATTGAATATTTTCTCTTTGGGGGAACTAATTCTAAATTTGTATAAGTATATTTTCATACTTTTTTTTAGCAAATTAATAATTTGGTTTAATGATGTGTGAGACCCGTTGAACTCTGAGGCTCCAAGTTGTAGCTTATTTAGCTTAACAGTATCCACCCTTGGTATCGTTACCATTCGTGCCGACTCGTGCTAAGGTTCACGAATTGCCTACGCTCTTTGATATATTTAATGCACCTTTGTTCACTACTTGACACCATTATTTTGGTATAATGCACATTGGCATGTTACCTTTGCAAAACTTCATTAGAATATTGTTCCTTACAATCGTATAACGTCGTTAGTCATGCGATCAATAGAGTTTAAGGATGTCTCTGTACGCCTGGAGCTCAAACTCTGTAATAAAACGTAGTCATCAATAACTGACAAGCGGGGCGGGGTAGAAAACGATACTGCGCTTTGGTCTCTAAGGCGAGAAAAAGCACAGTAACCTACGACGCCTCTTGAAAGCATCCCTCTCGCGGACATTTTGAATGTTATTATTGAGGTAACCTCCTACGGTCATACTCTGGAATTTTACAACGCAGTCAAAATTAAAATTTCCCATAAGGTGGACAAATTAAATTACTTTGAGACTTTCTTTTTACCCAAGTCTCAAAGTTGAGTGAATTTTGACATTCCCCGTAGAGGTCCCACTTTTTGACGCCGAAAAAGCTAGCACTTCACTCTCCTCCCTCCACTCTCGGCTAGACATATGATTTCGGCAAGTTTCGTGAATCGTGATGTCGAAGGGGAATTAAGCAACGATTTCGCCATGTGCCAGATGAGAAGCAGATAGGACCGATTTGCACGCTTCCTTTTGACGAACGATTCCAGAGATTTGAGCGAACGTACGGACTCTCGGTGTAATTTCTGAACTCCGGAAGTGCCTCTGCGCAAGCGCGAGATCGCTAAAATTCTGGAAGCGTTCGTCAAAAGGAAGCGTGCAAATCGAGCCACATACTTGCATCGATGCGTCACTTGCGTTGCTTCGAAGCAGCTGCCGCGTTTATAGAGAGATAACTATGAGAAGGGATCGTTTTGACAGCTACTACTTGTCCACTGCTGGCAATATAACTAAATGTTACGCCCGTGCAATCACTTTGTCAGTTGGTTCATTTACAGTTAGCTCATTTGTAAATGGCTTCATCACTGTCTCTTACCCTGTCATCGTCATGCATGACGTTCATTTGTTTCTCGACCTGCCAAAGGGGTCCCGTCTTAGAGTAACTCGCCTATATATTGGCGGCGGCGATGGTGTAGCGGATAGCGTATCGTACTGCTATACCCAAGTTACCGGGTTCAAACCCGATCGAAGCCGTGGATTTTTAAGGGCGAAAAAATCCTTCGTACGAAATAAAGCCGGCTGTCCCATGTTAGTACATTTACTGCATGTAAAAGATCCTCAAGCCTAAATGATGCCTCTGAGCTAAATTCAAATCGCCCAAGTAATACCTTCTTTCACCCATGAATGGTGAAAGGAGTGTAACGAAATTTGCTTGGTCAGAAGGAAGAGCAGGCCTCATGGCCTGAGTCTCGCCACGTAAAATAAGGCAAATTCAATTCAATATGACAGGTCTCATGTGGCTTATGCTGGGGGGGGGGTGCCTTAGGCGTTCCTGGAGCACGACACGTGCCGCACGGGCGTGATCACGCCGGCCGAGTTCCGCTGCGTGATGCACAAGAACGGCCTGTACCACCTGCTGTCGACGCCAGAGATCTCCGCGCTCGTCAAGTGCTTCGGCGTGCGGCGCGGAATAGAGGACGATTTCGACTACCGCTCCTTCTGCCACGCCATCAACATCCTGCAGGTGCACCGCCGCCGGCGCGTGCTCTAGCCTCCTCCCACTTGTCTTTTACTTTTAGACGTTTATTTATTGTGCTTTTTTACACTGTATTTTTAAATAAATGTGCGTTTGAAAAAATAAACATTATTGTACGCTTTTTTTCTGATTACATTAAACTCTGCTTTGTGTAAAGTTCAGTATGCTCTCTGTCAATTTTCTGGAAGGATGATTAGAATTCGGATATTGCGAATTTGCCGGCTTTATTCCATTTGCATGAACTTTTGAAAATGTAACCTATCCTTTGTGGTCTCAGTGATGCTGCTGTTGCTGAAAAATGGAACTAACCCCTCGTTTCCGTGCGCTGACCCACTGCACAAATGTATTAATCGGCCGCTAGAATTCTCCTCCAGACAGCAACTGAATTCGACCTAGCTGAAAAGCTAGTGTCGAAAATCCTGCCGCCGTGGGGAGTGGGAACCTAGGACCTCCCGGCAGAGGAGAAGCACTGCAGTGACATCAGTTGATGCATTGAGCTACCGCTACCGGTTCCAGGAGCACTGAGCTACCGCTACCGGATGCACTGAGCCACCTCCTCTGGAGGGAGGCTCCGCGTTCAAGTGCATCCAGCCGGTGCTTCCGCACGGGCCTGACGCTGTCTCTATCACTTGTCTCGAACGGTGCTGATTCATTGATACTGGTGACATTGTGCATAAATGTTATCAGATAAAGTGTCCAAGGGTAAAGTCTAAGCACTCTTCTATCACGCTCTCACTCCCTCTCAAAGATAACTAATTAAGTTGTTGTGAATTGTTTCTAACGTTTTCTACCGATCTCTAGGTAACCAGCTGGAGCCTGAGCCCAATTACTGGGTGGATGGTCATCAAGTGCCTACAGATGAGATGGATTTTAAGCAAGCCAGTATAGGCTAAGACAGTCATTTTTCTCACGGGAAAAATCTGATTTGCACCCTACTTCAAATCCAGCCTACTCATTGCGTAGCTAAATCTTAACCTAATATTCGATGCTCATAGTAAGGTTCAAATGTTTTCATGGGATAACTACACAGTGATCGCTCCTTAATAATCCCACTTAACATTTCTGTTCATTAGTATCAAGTAGTTGGCCTTATTCAAAATGGCAAAATTTAATTTTTAAAAATTAATTTCTTTCTGGTTTAAATCCGGGTTTTAGAATACGTACAATTAATAATAATTAAAACATTTTATTCCAATAAAAATTCATTATCAGTTTTTAAAGGAAAAAAAAAAATTTTTTTTTTTTAAAATCATTCTTGATATTGATTCTTGAATCTCAAATTGTACTAGTAAAACATCACTATTTGTACCAATGGTGCTACAATAGGACGTATTTTCTCGTATAATTGGTAACATAAATTATATTAAAATATTAAAGGTTTTCGTTTTAAAAGTTTTTCTTAAATGAAATAGTGCACAAGATACGTTATTAATTGCTCTTACTAACAGTTTTTTAGTTAAAATACTAATTTTCAATAATATGTTAAAATTAATATAAAGAACGCTTATCTTCCATCTTTTGTTCATTACGTGATTTTCAAGACCAACTACAATACGCTTACAATACAAAGAATCATCGCATAATTTGGAAAATTTGCTGTTTTTAAAGCAAAGGTTGGTGAGTTTATAATTACAAGTAATGTAACCCCTTTAAAATAATTAACGTAAGTGGTGCCTTAATTTTTAAGATAAGTTGGATAGCAGATATCTTACTATATCTTACAATAATTGGCCAAAATACAGGTTTTGACTTCAGACATCATAAGTCTATAACAAATTGATACATTTTGATAATTCTTCCTATAAATTCAGCACAATAGTATATTCTAGAGAATAAACTAGAATAGTAGGAGTACTGTGAAAATTGAAGATCAGATTATTATTTGAGGAGAAATAATTGTTCTGGAAATTAGTCATAGACGAAACTTGTAGTGACACATAAACTATTCTACTTTATTCACTAGAGCAAATCATGGGTTACGTGCTCGAAAAGAATTATGTTATCTTTTATGGTTTATGATTAATGATGATTGACATGCATGAAAATTCTCAATTCGGGAAAATGCATTTGAAGTTCACTCAAACAGCTTAGCAGTTGACACTCCTCGGAAAAAAATCTCAAAAACAAGAAACGTACAAGAAACGGTTTGAAGATTTAAAAGACATTAAAACAGAGTATTCGACCCAATAATAATTGAAAAACATGAAATTTCACGATTTCCATCATTTTGAGGTAGACAGCTACCTTAAAGTATACATCTCAGAGTAAATTCCTGATATTTAAGAAAAATTGAGTTCAGTTTTAGCGACCAGAAAAATGGACGTATTGAATTAATTTGACCCCCACTCCGGAAAAAAATATTTCAGCAATTTTGTGTTGAAGAAAAAGAAGATCTATTAGTACATTGCAAGTATGGCGTACAGTGACTCCTTTAAGCTCGTATAAGCTTGTTGAGAGTGATCATTCGACATGGTGATATCGAATATTCCTCACATAAAAGCTCTCTCGGTCATCATTACAATGGACATGTGCTCGTATGCAGAAATGTAGTCTAATTTTGACCCGGTAGAATTAATTCTAAACATTTTGATTTTTTGTGCAATTGTTTGACCGTGTTTTAAAATGAGTATCGGTACGTATCGTGTATCCTGTATTTGCTGTCAGACAGCACTTTGTAAAGTAAAATGCAGTGCATTCATGAAATCATAAGCGATTACAGATTGGGAGTTTCTATGGCATATTTCAAAACATGTCATTTTAATTATCTTCGGTAAAACTTTTAACGATATTAATTCATTTTCATGACAACTTCTGCATCTGAAAGGATTCTGATAAGTAAAATAAATAAAAATCTTCGCTAATATAGAGACCATGGCATTAATAATACACTGAGACGAAAGCAAGCTTCATAATGATTAATTAGAACAGTTTACACGTAGAGAAGATCTAGGTTTTTAACAATGTAGATCCTTCTGATGTAGATTCAGTGTCATAGATTTACTTCTTTACCCACAAGTTCATGAATCAGTAGGGCGAGTCCTGCCCTCTGTAATAACTGATCAGGTTTAACGATCTTCATATCTGAGAAAGAAACGAGAACGAAGCACCAGAAGAGTAAGCCAAACCTCGGTTGATTTTTGCAGTTCGCTTTGGAGTGACAGTCGTACGTGTTTCCTCAATAGGCGTGGCGTTAAAGTGTTCGTACCAAATATCAACATTGTAATGGAATAGTGATGGGGTTTCACGGAGACGGTGTTGTTGGAGAACAAATAAATGGAGAGTTGACGTGTGTCGTAAAACTTTACTTCTGCTGAAAGCTACAGGGCTCGGCTAAACCAGGGGTGCCCTTGAAAAGACGTTAATGAGTTTCTCTCTCTCTCTCTCTCTCTCTCTCTCTCTCTGTCTCTCTCTCTCTCTCTCTTCTCTTTCTTTCTCTCTCTATCTCTCTCTCTCTCTCTCTTCTCTCTCTCTCTCTCTTCTCCATATATATAATTAAACGACGTAATAACTAAATAATGTCCCGTTTCTTCGCGTTGTACGTTTTACACTTTTCTTCAATTTCACAACATTAATTTCGTTAGAAATTTAGCCCAAGAGTTCGCAATTTGTGTATGAATTTCTAAAACATATCTAGTGCGTATCGATCCTTCTTATTCGTAATAAATTAATTTTTTGTCTTACACTAACGAATTAACTACTCAAATATAACAGCGGAACTAAGGAATATGTAATAATGAATTTTTATGAGTCATAATTCGAGACCCTCCCTTGGAATGATGATTGCGTAGCTATATCAAAAGTCCTTTTACGATTCTAAGGGTTGGGGTAACATAGTGATAGCCTTCATTTCTGTACTCCAGGCAATTTCTTAACCGCTCCCGCACGAGCTACTTTCCTGCTTGGAAGTCCAGCATTCCTAGGAGTATGGGCAGACTGACCCCGTGACTGCTTTCATTTCACCTCCGAATCCATGAAACACGCATGCTCAAGCAGCGCTTGGTGGGGAATAGTGGTTTCATACGAAAATATGTTTGCCAGATATGTTCTATCAAGAACGACATGTCAATTTCTTCTTATTATATTTAATGTTTATTTTCTTTTTAAATTCTTCCTCGTGTAAACATTTTTTTACTATGGGCAAGAATGTGTTTGAATGACAAATTCTGTCCTTGTTTTAGTTTTGCGTCATGTTTTATTAACCCATTCAATTATTTGCTGTATATTTCAATACAGTCGACTCCGGTTTTAGTGAACTCGGATATAGTGAACCCTCGGTTATAGTGAACTAAATTTACTGGTCACGTTTCACTTACATTTCAAATAACCATAAGAAGATTCGGTTATAGTGAACCTGAACCTCGGCTACAGTCAACCTAGGAAATAAGTCCTAGAAATTAGTTGGATCTCTTATGCTATTAGGCGATTCAAAGGGCCTTCAGAGAGTAGGATGGCGTTCCAACAGTGCAAGAGGCATTGAAAGGTACGATACTTAGAGACAGAGGACAATACAGAATCATGGAGAGATCAGGAACTCTGAAGGAGGATCTAATTAAAAATATAAGATACAAACAATTGAAAATATTTGTTGTTGTTTTACGTACAAATAAAGATATTGAAATTTTCAGTTCGTGTGTTAATGAATTTGCGGTAATTAATAAAATCAATCATTGTGGGAAAATTCCATTATTTTTGACATCATCGGATATAGTGAACCAAACATGTTTGTCCCCAGAAGTTCACTATAACCGAAGTCGACTGCATTGTGAAGGAAATCAACAAGTTTGTAAATCTCTCTGTGCCTCCGATGTAATTATTTTTGGAGGAAATCTTACGATTTTTATTTTGGTTGTGTGATACGGGGGTGATTATGAAGTTGGCCCAACCGCTTCAATTCAACGTGATCAGTACGCCAGATCCGTATCAGTAGCCGTGCGAGCCCAAGAAGCCGCTTCGCGTGCCATGTGGCTGGTGTCCTAGAAGAGCGTGCTTCGGGTGGGGGGTGGGGTGGGGGGCACCTGGGAGCGGTGTGCACGGGCGGGGTGGAGTTGCGCGGCGCTGTTGCCAGGGGCTGATAGCCCACCGCCGCCGCCGCCAGATAAGCCCCGCGCAGCGCCCGCCGCCCACACAGACGCACGCGGGGAGATACGGGGGCGGGGCAGCCCCTGGGAAGCTGCTGCGTGCCGCCCTCCTTGAGACAACGGCCGCGTGCACTGCGCTCAACCCGTCTTTAGCGAAGTCGCTAGCCTTTCACCACTGAGGTCCGGGTTCGATTCCCGTCGAATCTCATGTGAAATTTGTTTCAACAAAACGAGTTTGGCTGCTTCACAAGGACTAGTCCAATCCCTGTGAAGTGTCCTAAACCCCACCCCTATCCTTATTCCTTACCAATTCTGGCCGCTGGGTAGTGACGCAGGAGCGCGTAGCAGGAGGCGCGTACGCGGAGATGCTACCTGGCGGTACCTTGACAACTGATTGCGACGTGACGTGACACGACATGTTAGTAATGGAGTATTACTCCCAAGCGCTAAACGCTCAATGCCCCTTAAGAGGCTTGGAGATGCGTTGCATTAAGTTGTAGACGCAAAACAACAACAACAAAAGAAAAAACACGCGTGCGCGTGCGCCTTGAACCCTTGTAATCAATTGGTTAATTGCCATTTAAAAATTAGTATTTAAATACTTCTAAAACTAAAAGTATTTAAATACAAACTCAAAATACATTACGTTTCGAATTGTGAATACATACGATTTAAAATACTTCTCAAAATCAGAAATAAATAATTTTTTTCATTATATTTTTTATTACAACAATATATTGTAATTGTCAATTACAATAAATTACTAATTGACTGACACCTAAATTTGTGATCAATAACTAAAAACTTTCAAATATAAAACACTTTCCCTTATACTTTCACAACAGCACTTTAAAATAAAAAATGGTATCAAAAATCTAACTCAAAAATGGAATTTCCTTTTAAAAGTCTAGTTTATCAAACATAACATCAGACAATAAAGCCCTAGTATAATGTGTAAAACCCGCAAAGGAAAACAGTTGATGAACTGGCGCTGATGAATAAAAACTTGTTATGAGGAATAAACGATTTTTTAATTGTCAGATAATTGTCCAACATTTTTAATGATTTATCATTTAAAAATGAAGAGATTCAAGTTCAACAGCTGAAAGGAGCTTTTATTTTTGTTTCAATGAAGTCCATTCACTAGCGGTATCAAAAAAACTATTGTTATCTTCATCTGTATGTTAAGTATTTCTTGTTTTAAATATACCCATTTTATGATTTAAATACATCTCTAAAATACATGCCCCAAACCCTCAAAAATAGAGTTTTCAAATACAAAATGTGTTTAAAATACATATTTCAAATGCAAGTATTTAAATACTTCCCAACCCTGAATATTATATTGTACGCTAATTCTGTATTGCTTATCAATGCTTACATGACTAATAGATACCTGTTTAGTAAAATGCCATTATCTTGCCTTTATTAACTAACATTCTTTTATACTTATTATAAGAAGTTGGTCGTCATTGAATTCAAATGTAAATTGAATTATATAAAAATGAAGGTGTTTCCAATTTTAACCTCCAGAGTGCAGACTACTTAAACAAATAACGGTAATACTGCGTCTGTTTTATCATCAGAAGGCGGTAATTTCGTACTTCAAAAGCCGTGTGGTATTCGTGAGGGGCAGAAATATTGTGTGTATGCGTTTGGTGTGGACAAGCGCGGCATGTAGCGAGCTAATATTTCTCTTAATCGTACGTATGCGTGGACATATTAATCCATATTTTATATATTTATAAGAGTGATCGATTTCGACCTAGTCCTGCATCCTTTCGGACAACAGACGGTTCACTTTGGAGAATATGGAGCGATATGCAGTTATTCATTTTCATATCATAGCATTATTTTGATTAATGACACTTTTTTCGAGCAATCCCTCTCTTATAGTATTATAGAGAGTGGAGAATAATACATTGTTAGTGCCTATTTAAATGACTATTTTAAAATTTTAGGTGCCTTGTGGGCCTGCCTATTTTTGTTCGTTTTAGTGCTTCAAACTCAGCAGCTTAGTAACCACTTATCCTACAATTTCGAAGCAAATAACATAACGTACATTTACTGATTATTTCTTTTTTAATCCAGCTATTTAGTTTGGCTTATAATGAACTGATATTGCAGGACAACATGTCTGATATATATTCATCGTAGAACGGTTGATTGCATTTGAAGCTTAAACATTTTTCTTTTTCTCATTTGACCTTGGACAGTTTATCTCGAACTTTTTAAAAACTTGCTGGTTGTACTGCATTTTTCTTTTACATATCAATGTTCCGAATATCTTTTATCTGTGAATAAAGTTTGAAGGACATGTAGTATTTAAGGAAAAATTGCTTACGAACGGGCATTCCAGGGTATTTCGTAACTATAATTGTCCTTAGAGTATTCTAACATCAAAGGAGAATACACAGGGTCCGATCCCGAAAACTTCAAGCGAAATACTAAGAAATACATCCATAATACCTTCAATGACATGTGCCTGTACAGCTTGAGGAAACACTGCTAAACAAATCCATAGCAAAAGTATAAAATAAAGTAGGTACTGCTGCGAAACACAGTAAGATCGCCCTGATTTATTCTCAATAATCAAATCCACGAAAGAACGTACATACCTAACTACATTGTCAGTACATGTAACAAAACTATCTAAAAATCATTTTCTGCACTCCTTTATTTATTCTTTATTTTTTTTTGTACATTTTTAATTTAGATCTCGATGATTTTTCCCCGAGAGGTAGCGATGATCTTCGCCCGCTGGACAGTGAGACCCGGCGCCGACCTACCGGTCAGCTAACGGGGTTTAGCCCAACTAGGTACTTCCCCCGGGACACCGCCTCAATCGGAACAAGCTTTAAGCTCGCGAGAAGTGGGGTAGTGTAGAGCATGTAAGTGTGTGTGGGGAAGTAAGGGGTGAGGATAGGGCAAGGAAGAGGATGGAAAGTGCGTGGTTCGTGGGCAGTTTGTTAAAGTACAGCTCCGTCATTGGCCGGGAAACCACGTAAATCTATCGATAGGAGCAACCGGCCGCTAGAATTCTCCTCCACAGTGTGGCTGAATTCGACCTAGTCGAAAATCCTGTAATAGACGGGACTGGAAACCTTGGACCTCCCGCTCAGAGGCACTAGTTAGTTAGTTAGTTAATGCCTTATTTTACGTGGCGAGACTCGGGCCATCAGGCCCGCTCTTCCGTCTAACCACGCAAATTTCGCTTCACCAGCTAGCTGAGAAAGGAGGCATTATCTTGGGCGACGGAACAGGCGGATCTCAATTTTGCTCAGAGGCTTCTTTTAGGCTTGAGGATATTTTACATGCAGTGCATCTATTACATGGGACAGCCGGCTTTACTTCCCCTCCGAAGGAAGGCGTACGTTTTTCGCCCTTAAAAATCCACGGCTTCGATCGGGTTTGAACTCGCAAACTCGGGTACAACAGTCCGATACGCTAACCGTTAAACCACCGATTCCACAAAGCTGAGCTACCTCTCCCGGTGGGAAAATGAAGAATTGAACATATTTAGGAAAATGTTTTATTACATAAGTCTGCCTGGCCTCTTTTTATTCGGGGGGGGGGCGGTCCCCTTTTTCTCCCTGTGGGCGCACGTGTATGAGTACCCCAGATGCTGAACCGCGTGCCGGGCCTTGGTTGGGAGCGTGTGTGGAAGAGTGGCAATGCGTGCACGCGGGTGGGGGCGGGCCCACCGCCTTTCCTCTTATCGCCCACAGTAACGCTGAGGATCCCTCTGTGCAGAATCCGTCTCCTGGCCCTGGCAGCCCATGCAGGGGCCGTGTGAATTTGCCATGGCCAATGATTAATGCTCTTCTGTCGCGAATCGATATGACGTCAGGCGCTTTGCACCACTAGTAGCAACTGCTACTCGCTGCTGGCTCTGGTTTCTTGGATTCGTTGTAATGAGACAATACTATGTTAATGTTCTGAGGTGAGAAGTACATAATTAAACAAGAATAAGTTTGAATAAATTGTTGGATCGTTCTTGTAAAGTCATCGTGTAAAAAAATACACATTTAAACGCAAAATTTTGCATGTTTTTGTTGGTGGACGTGAATAGAATGCTGATAAGATAGTGAGTTACATTCTTACTAGCTTTCGCTACGATAATCACATCTGTCTTTAAAAATATATTCAAACGTATTCCTTTATTTCAATAAAAACGCGTCATTTTAAGTGTTAAAAATTATTATAATATAAATTTTCTTTTGGTAGCGAATTTGTGGGACCATGTGAACGCCCCATTATACCCACCGAGGCATAGTCATATTCTCCCGGTGGCAAGCGCACGTAACCTTCCTTGGGGGGAGGGTGAATCAGCGCTTCTATGCCAAATCCATATAATAGAAATTATAACAACATTATGTGTAGTTATTCTTCACTTCAAGGAAGGGTTGGCACCCGTCCTGCATTTGGGAAGACAGTCCTCTATTGACATCATATTCTCCTCTCGTTCTTCTTTGTATTTTAAGTGTCCTTCGTTTAGTAAATTTTTAACATTTGTTGTCGTTTATTTTATCACGTGACTAACATCTAATACGTTGTATAGTTTATTGTTTAATTTAGAATGGAAAAAATGAATATCCTTTTTCTGAAGGCTGACACACGCACATGACACTTTTGTTTGATAGTGTCTCTGTCTTGCGACTAAAATAAAATACAAACGCTCAGACGATCTTCATTTTCATTTTGTGAGTGAATCTTTTCGCTTTAATTGCAAATGGAGAGAAGAAAGAAATAGAGCTAATTAAATATTTATGAAAGAAAATGTGTTGATGGTCTTTTTTTTTTTGCGTCTCGAGTGTCCTCACTTTTATATGAACATTGTTGGCAACCCTACTTCAAGGTGACTTCAAGGCATTGTGAGGTCTGCTAACGCCATTGCAATATTCTGTGATCCCACAGTGACGCTGACAAGCGACTGCATAGGCTCACACTGTGCATTATCCATCCCTGGGCCCGGCAGCCCATTTAGGGGGCCGAGTGAATTTGCCAAAGACCGATGATTGATGCTCTTCTGTCGCGAATCGATATGACGTCAGTCGCTTTGCGCCACTAGTAGCAACTGCTACTCGCCATTGGCTCTTGTTTCCTTGGACTCGCGTAATATTGTAATTACTATGTTAATGTTGTGAAGTGAAACATACAGAATTAAAAAGAAAATTTGAATAATTAAATCGTTCCGAAACCATCGTGTGAAAAAAATAAACATAAAATCAGCATTTCTTCTGTTGTTGTTGGTGGACGTGAATAGAAATGTGATAAGATAGTGAGTTACATTCTCAATATCTTTCGCTAAGAGGAGCACATCTGATTTTAAAAATAAATTCAAACGTGTTTGCTAATTTCAATAAAAACGTGTCATTTTATGTATTAAGAATTATTAAGATAATAGATTTTTTGGTGGCGAATTGGTCATCATTGGACCACGCGAACCTGCTTATGTACCTACCGAGGATCAGTCATATTCTCCCGAGGGCAAGTCCACATGACCTTTTTGGGGGAAGGGGGGGGGAATCAGCACTTCTATGCCGAATCCACATAATAGAAATTACTTGTATAAATATTATCTGTATTCATCACTTCAAGGTGACTTCAAGGCGTTGTGAAGTCTGCAAACGCCATTGCAATATTCTGTGATCCCACAGTGACGCTGACAAGTGACTGCATAGGCTCACACTGTGCATTATTCGTCTCCTGGCCCCGGTAGCCCATGCATGGGCCGTGTGAATTTGCCAAAGACCGATTGATGTCTTCTGTCGCGAATCGATATGACGTCAGTCGCTTTGCGCCACTAGTAGCAACTGCTACTCGCCGTTGGCTCTTATTCCTTGGACTGTGAATATTGTAATGAGACAAACTTGTTAATGTTGTGATGCGAAAAATACAGAATTAAACAAAATAAGTTTGAATAAATAGTTACATCGTTCTCGTAAAGCCATCGTGTGAAAAAAATAAACATATAAAATCAGCATTTCTTCTGTTTTTGTTGGTGGACGTGAATAGAAATGTGATAAGATAGTGAGTTGCATTCTTACTATCTTTCGCTGAGATGAACATATCCGATTTTATAAATAAATTCTAACGTATTTCCTTATTTCAATAAAAATGCGTCATTTTATGTATTAAGAATTATTAAGAAAATAGAAATTACAAACATTTTTTGTTTAGTTATTCTTCACTTCAAGGTGACTTCAAGGTGTTGTGAAGACTGCCATTTGATACGTTCGAACGTGATAACGTTTCAATCGCGCGAAACCCAGTAGATCTTATCATATCAGGGCGTAGAGAATGTTTGAGTTTCAAATGTTCGTTTATAAGTTCTATTCATAATTATGGGTAACAATTTAATGCAACAAATTCACAAAAAATACATGTTAAATGTAGTACATGCATTTATTACAAAATGTTTATTTTACGTGATAGTCCTTGATTAGGAGCATTTGTTTCATTTTTAGCAAATTATAATAAAGGAAAGGTTTATTGGGAATATCTTTCATATTAATATTTCTATTTTTCGAAAATAAAAGGAGAAAATAATATATTACTAGGCTACAGGAAGAATACAATACAATATATACAAAATAATTTCAAGAAATTTTGTTCGAGGGTTTAATGGGCATATGGAGAACTGTATTTTTTCGCAATACGACTGTAAATTGTTTCTTTGGCCTGACTTGAGACGATTTCAACACTTTATGCTCGAGGATATACAGAATTAGAAACTGGCTACATGAAAACATTATTGTGAAGTGTCTCCAGGCCTCTTTGCATTTCCAAGAGTGTGTGAGAACTGGTGTAGATATGTTGAGTTGAAATCACTTGGGGCAAAATTGATGGTGTCACCCCACTCTACGTGAGCGTTAAAATGTTTTTTATATAAGGTTGTGAATCATGTATGTAAAATTTAAAATATCATTATTATGCAAATGTCTTGTAATTATAAACCTTTGAATGATTACAAAAATACCAGTGCCTCAAAATGTAATTCTGATACATTTATGATCAATTTATTTCTATCAAGCAATTTCTACCAGTTACCACGATAACAGAAAAATCTTAATTTAATGTTTTAACAAAATTCTCTTTAAAATTTATATGGGGAAAGTGTTGTATTAAATGTATTTTCAAGTTAAGATTTCCAGGTTGACCCTCCCGGGGCAAGCCTCTGCAAACACTCTACACTTCTCATGGCCCCCTACGGTGATTCCCTTTTGCAGTAGCTCTTGCACGGAACTCATAAGAAACAGATCTAGACTGTCATAGAGTATAAATATACTTTATGAAATTGTACTATAGTTCCTCTGCACTACCATAATCAGCACTTTGACCAACCCATGAGAAGGGTCAAGGTTTAGATGTTCTTGCACTTTTCTGGAGAAATTTGGCGGGACATTAACAAGCTGCATAATTTCATGACTATTGCAAAGTCACGTGGAAATAAAATGAGCTGTTAATGAAAGATTAAGGATTTCCTACTCTTGCGTCCCAAAACTGTTGAAGTGATTTGTGATGACCAATTCTCATTGATTTTTCATGTCCTGCCTTGAGGTTACGCTTAGTGCAAACCCTCCGTTCCGTGTGCTCACGAAATATTCTAAACGTATAAGTAAATGCGGAACTTCCCGTGGGGTGGCCATCAGTTAGCAATTGGCCAAGATGCTGCGAAAAAGGACGCGAATTACGAGTACGTGACATGAAGTAATCTCGTTGAGCGTCATTCCATCGAGTGGATCTTGAGATAAAGAGCGGTTCACTTGACACTCCATATTCACCACTTCTCTTACATCATTGAAGCCAATGACATTTTTCAAACTCTTGCCACTTGATACGAAGTATCCTTTCAGATGTTTGTTTCCACATTCACCGGAAATGAGCCGATTTTAAATCTCCTGCCGTCTCATTAATAATAATAATAATAATAATAATAATAATAATGTCTTTATTAATGGCGAGGCTCAGGCCATATGGCCTGCCCTTCCGCCTACCAATGAGTCTACGTTGATACAGGGTAGTAACATATAAGAGGGGAGGGAAATCTGTACATTTACGTCTGGGAGTGCAAAACTAGGGACCATCCCGGCATACGCCTTAAGCGATTGAGTAAACCCAGAAAACCTCAATCAGGATGGAGGCTTATGGCCGAACATTAGTATAGAAGAATATGCTATGGATCGTAGTGAACCGATTCCCTCTGACAACCTCTTTCCACTCTGCCGTTTGACGAACGATTCCGGGCGCCGGTTTAAATGGCCTGTCATCGGGAGGTCCTAGGGTTCCACTCCCGACAATGGCAAGATTTTCGTCACTAGCTAGAGAACTAGATCGAATTCAGCCATTGTCTGGAGAAGAATTCTAGCGACCGGCTGCTCTGATTGGTTGGTTTGGTTTGGTTTGTTTTTTTCGTGTTTCCGGGAGCGTCAACTGCTTTGGTCATTAGTCCCGTTAGTGTAGTGCATTTTTTCGCGGGAGATGGCGGTGATCTTCCCCCGCTGGATGGCGAGATCCGGCGCCGACCTACCGTCGGCTAGTGGGGTTTCCCCCTAACCAGGACTGTCCCACCAGCGGGGCACCGCCCCAGCCGGGACAAGCTCTAAGCCCCTGACTGATCTCCCGGAATATGCGGTAATGTAGTGCATGTTAGTGTAAGTGTAAGGGAAGAGTAGAGGACAAGGAAGAGGAATCCGTGACCCGTTTGGTAGGGTACTGCTGCGGCATTCGCCTGGTGTTGATCGGAGAAACCACGGAAAACTACCGATCAGAGCAGCCGGCCGCTAGAATTCTCCTCCAGGCAGCGTGAATTCGACCTAGCTGAAAAGCTTGTGTCGAAAATCCTGCCGCCGTGGGGAGTGGGAACCTAGGACCTCCCGGTCAGAGGCGCTGCAGTGACATCAGTTGATGCACTGAGCTACCGGTCCCGGTTCTGATTGATAGTTTTCCGTGGTTTCTCCGATCAATACTATGCGAATGCCGGAGCTGTTCTCTAACAAACGGGCCACGGACCACACGCGATCTTTCCTTCCCTTTCCTTGTCCTATCCTCACCCCTCACACACACTTACAGGAACATGCACTACACTATCACATACGTTGGGAGTCCAGTCGGGTGCTTAGAGCTTGTCCCGGCTCGGGCTGTGCCGGTTGGTGTGAGACAGCTGGGAATACCCCCCCCCCATTATCCGATATATGTTCTTGCTGGATCTCTTCATCTGGGGAGGGAAGATTAAGACTAACTCCCAAGGAAATAACATGCACTACTGTTTCGGACCTAATGACCTTCCAAGTTGACGCGTCTAGAAACACCGGACCTAATGATGTTCAAAGTTGACGCGCCGAGAAACACGAAATAATCCGTCTAATAAAACAATACGAACGATTGCGGAGTTTTGGCGAAAACTCGCTTCCGCAGAGTCGCTTGTGGCTAGAAGCTCCACTGCACGTGCCGCCTTCCCCTAAAACTCAAGAAAGGGAAGCATGGAAATCGAGTCGTACGTACGTTTTAACTTTCATATAACTCTCATACGCTCTATATAGCAATGTAGGCTTTTTTGGCCGGAGTTGTAGACAAAGTTTTGAGTCAGTCATCGGGGAACCATCAAGGAGGATTCTTCGTCCGAGACAACATCGCCATGGAAGATGTCTGCCGTAGTTGCGGACGAAACGTCTGGAAACATGTTTTCCAATGGACCACGGCCCGTCAGCCCGGAAGAAAACATTGACTTTCATATGCTCTGTTGCAATGCGGAAAAGTCTATGAGATGTAAGATCTGAAGGCATCTCGCAGCAGAATGCCTTCACGAGACGCCTTGACGGTGTTAGTCGTGAACCGAGCGCAGAGGTTTCCTGCTGCCAGTTCATATTTGCCAAGTGCGCGCGGCGCGACGGGCGGCAGGCCGTGCTTGGTGCCATGTCACGCCGTCCTCTTGCACTCAGAACCATTTGCGGGAAATGCGGGTCTCTCCTTGTGGTTATTGTTCTTTTATTATTAATTTTAGTACATTTTTAACAACTTATATATATAGAATATATGGTTTAATATATATATATATATATATATATATATATTGTATATATATGATATCGTAGGTTCCGCGGCCAGAGTCATGATCTGGGCTGTCCGGGTGACGCCGCGTCGAAGGCTGGGGTGCCGACGTTTCGACCGACATATCGCGGTCCTCTTCAGGGCTGTATTGCTGTATATATATATATATATATATATATATATATATATATATATATACACACACATAAGTTGTCATACCTCTGTGATTGCTTCCAACTGTATGGGAAACTGTAGGAGGAACACGTAAGGACAACTCGACCACACACGAACATTCATGCCCGAGGCGGGATTCAAACCCACGACCCTTCGAGCCGAAGCTGGTTAAGGGACTTATTCTGTGACTCCAAAATAAAGCACTTTTCGATGGGGTTCACTTCAGGAGGCAGAAGTATAGAAAGCCTCTTCGGCGTGAATTTGGTTCCCCCAGTACAATAATGCGTTCGTGAGGTTTTCATTGGTGTTGAAATGCGCGCTTATTAACTGATGGTTTAAGGATTAAGCATTAAAAAAATTTATAGAATAATTGTTAAATAGTAATTAAAATAAAATATTACAACTCAGTCAGCGTATTCACAATGCGTATTTGTACAGCCCATGTGTGATGTATACAGTAGTATACACTACATCCACGTACAAAGTAATGCAGTAATGGTTATATGAAATGTTAATTTGTATATGACTAAAAGAGAAGGAAAATAACTACAAGAAAATATCTTAATTTGAACAAGTAGTAAGAAAATTTGAATTTATAAAATTGCTCAGAAAAGAACTGTACTTGCAATGCAAATAATGTGTGCAAATATTTGCTATCAATATCACAGTTTTTTGCTGCCAAAGAGAACAACGATTTTTTTCCTTCTGAAAAAAAAGGAAAATGTCGCGACGAATTGTAGTCAATGGATCTACCTGAAAAGTGAATCGATCAAGGAAAAAGGAAGTTTAAGTAAACTTTTATACGTCTGTTTAAATGATGTTTAATTTGCTGCATAAATTTCCGCCGTCACACTTATGTATGTAACGCACGTACGCAAGTGTGTCAAAAGAAGTCAGTCTACAAGGAAATATTGAAGGTTGACACGAAGCAAAACAGTTGCATACCAAGCCAACGAGTTTCAAGATAGTTTTAAAAGTGCATAAGAGGGTGATAGAATTACTAAAAAATCAAAGACAGTATCATTCTTTATCTTCTCATAAGTTTACACTGTTAATAAAATGTTTTTGGCAATGCAAGTGGATTTGTGAAGGTGTTTCAGCAACAGTTTATCTGAATCACCCAACGTGACGTAAATAGAGTATCCTCGTTCTTGAACTCTGATCTTCCTTTGCTGATTGCTGTGATGGGTTTGTCGTATCGGCGGGCTGTTGTGCTCTTGTGGAACTACAACTCATATCTTTTGAAGTTATTTCTAATGAAGTTGAAACAATAGGCAAACTATTCAAATTAACGCAATGATAAAAATGAATGAAAACACTTTCAAGTTCGTATTTTTCTAAGTATGCATTAAAAGGTTGCTCACAATCCAACACGCTGTTTTAAATTATACACATTGAAAGTACGTGCTGCAAGAAAAGTATTTACATAGAAAGATTATGGAAGAAGTAATTCTGTTTTAAAATTTCACAGAAAAGGAAAAAAACGATCGTGTTCATTTTGAAGATATCTAAATAACTTTTTTGAAGATTAAAGTTTGGAAGCTCAAAAAACGCACGCGAATATATGGCAACTATTCATATTAAATGTCATTCAGGTAAATAGGTTCAGCACTGTCAACAACATTCTTGACCAAGAACGCCACAAAATTTCAGTTTTACAGACGTAGTACACAAGTTGCAATATAATTACTATCATTTTACACAACTGTTACTAATAAGCCCATATAATTTACTGAAGGTAGGTGGGGAAGTAAATGCTGAATATAAGATCACAGATTCTGGTAGAATGATTAGGCTTGTGGGTGGGGATGGGTGATAATATTTATACCTTCCCCAACAACCTTTCTACTCCACTGTCATGTACACCCTATTGCATTATTTATAGTTGTGAAATCTTTGAAATAATTAGAGCCTACTAGATAAACCTCTTTCAAATCATTAAAATATCCTAATCCTAAATTTGACAAGACTATTGTAATAAGAAGAAAAGTTCTAAATGCACACATTCTCACGTTTTATTTGTATTGAATTTTTTCGTATTGTTTTTATTGATTTCAATTTTACTATTCATTTGAAACGTGCTTGTTCAAGCGCACATCGATTTGGTCGATCAATTGCTCGCAGAGCAGCGGGGACCTCGAGAATTTGTGTTTCAAAATGCTAAGGAAATGTATTTGAGAATGGCCTGAAAGAAATGACGCCTTATTGATTTTTTTCGTGAAGACCTTGGCCAAAGGGAAATGCTCTTAACGGTATGAAGCGAGTGTTTGTCTTCGGAGCATGAGGCAGACCGGTGGCTGGCGTGGACGAGGTGCAGGGGTGGGAGCCAATGCGTAGTTCTGGTCGCGGCCGCGAGAGGCGGGCGCGCAACGGCGAGGTCCTTTGCGGGCGGAAGGCTGGATGGCCGCGACTGGGTTTATTCAATTTATTAACCCTCTGGGTTTATTCAGTCTTCTTTTCCTTCTCCTCCTCCTCCTCCCTTTTCACCTCCTTCTCCACCGCCTTCTCCTTTTCCTCCTCGTCCTCTCCTCCATCCAAGTCTCCTTCTTCACCTTCTTCTTTTCCTCCTCCTTCCCCTCCACCTCCAATGAAATCACATTATAATTTGGATAAAGTGAAGTTATCGAGTTTTTTTCAGGTTATATTGTTTCTGTAGAGTATGTAGAAACAGAACTCCGAAGAAACTAGTAATGTCAGCACAACTATTTCATTGTCATCATTGTTATCCTTGAAAATAGGTTTTATTACATGGGAGCTTTTTTTCTAAACTTAAGTAGTATATGACATAGTGTAGGGATCACAGAATTTTGAAAATGTGCAAACAATTCACTTTTCCCCATAGCACGTCATACGCAGTTTTAACTGTTTTTTACGTAAAATAAATAAATAAATAAATTGTATTTGCAACGGTTATATAAGATTATCATATTGCCTATTATTGAATGTTCTAATAATTCTTCAGTCATTTCGTGAAAATCTCTCTTGGGAAAAGAAGCGTGGGAGTTCGAATTTGTAATTTCAGAAATTTCAGATTTTCAAATTTCATCACTCTTGCAATATATATAAGCACCATCATACAAACGAATGTCATTCAAAACATTTTGAAAGGAGCTTCTAAATTTAAAAGATCGTTTTACATTTGTTAGTCTTGAGTTCGCCCAGATCGATAGGGAAATATTCGTTTTTGTGAAAATCCTACTGAGTCTAATTATTCGTATATTCTTCCGCTTGTGAACAACGTCAACGCCTAAGCGTTGGTGTTGATCACAAACGACGAATATACAGTCTTAAAAAAAACAACTGTTTTGGTACCAGAAACGTCCAAATGTCGTTTTTGTTCATGAAAACCTCTTCATATTTTGGTATAGCATTACACACACTCCCCGTACTATGTTTCCGAAGACGTAAAAAGAAGAAAGAGGAAGTCGCAGAGGTCTCGGGGTCAGATTCGCGTGGGAAGTCGACTGGAGAACTCGTTCTAGCTGGTCGGCCGAGGCGGGTCAGGTCAGGGCGAACCGGGAGCGGTAGCTCAGTGCATCAACTGATGTCACTGCAGCGCCTCTGACCGGGAGGTCCTAGGTTCCAGTCCTGATGGCGGCAGGATTTTCGACACTGGCTTTCCAGCAGGTCAATTCAGTCGCTGTCTGGAGGAGAATTCTTGCGGCCGGCTGCTCTGATCGGTAGCTTTCCGTGGTTTCTCCGATCAACACCAGGCAAATGCCGGAGCAGTACCTTACCAAACGGGCCACGGACCGCGCGCGATCTGTCCTTCCTCTTCCTTGTCCTATCTCCTTACACACACACACACACACACACATTAACATGCGGTACGCTATCACATATTCCGGGAGGCCGGTCGGGAGCTTAGAGCTTGTCCCGGCTGGAGCCGTGCTCCGCTGGTGGGAGAGTCCTGGTTAGGGGGAAACCCCACTAGCCGACGGTAGGTCGGCGCCGGATCTTGCCATCCAGCGGGGGAAGATCACCGCTATCTCCCAAGAAAAAAGCATGCACTACACTAACGGGACTAATGACCAAAGCAGTTGACGTGCCTGGAAATACGAAAAAATCAAATCAAATCAGGGCGAGGGCGGAGTGGGGGGAAAAGGGAGCAATGTGACTCGCGAGGTGCGCTAGAAAAGAAGTGGGGGCTAGAACGGAGACAAAGTGACTTGCATGGAGAGTTTCGTAAGGGTAGTTCTGATCTATCTTTACAGTTATGTTACGTTAATTCGTATCGACGTTTTATATAACCACATACTGGCGTGTGCTATGGAGTGAAGTAATCCTCCTTTACCCTATTCAGTTATTGCTTTTTATCCCTTCGGTCAGGGGCTCAGCGACGTTAGATCCACAGGGTTGCCAGACGGTCTCACCCATCCAGGAATCCACGATGTCTCAGATGTTTAACCTCCGTGACTTCACGGAGATTGGTTAAGAAGCAGGCACTTCGTATCATTGTTGCGTAGTTAAGCAATTCGGCTAGCGACGCCAGCCATCTTTCCTTCCTGTTATTCTTTCTGCAATACGTCGGAGCCCGGAATTATTTTCTTTCGTAGGAACGGTTTCCATGATTTTCAAAGGTGGAGATAGACTTACTATGGTGGATCGGAAGGTTAATGTTGACGATGATGTTACCTTCTATTCTTTATGATGGCATCCCTCTTCTAGAATGAGAGAGAGAATTTGTTTATATCGGAAATCTCTAATACAAGTGGCTGGCACTCGGCAGCCGGGGTAGGTTGGAGGCATCTGGACACTGCCGCAGACCTCTGCCCTCCAACTCAACATCGCTTGATTCATTGATTGATTTTTTCGTGTTTCCGGGCGCGTCAACTGCTTTGGTCATTAGTCCCGTTTGTGTAGAGCATGTTTTTTTTCTCGGTATATGGCGGTGATCTTTCCCGCTGGATGGCGAGATCCGGCGCCGACCTACCGTCGGGTAGTGGGGTTTCCCCCTAAACAGGACTCTCCCACCAGCGGGGCACCGCCCCAGGCGGGACAAGCTCTACGCTCCCGACCGGTCTCCCGGAATATGTGGTAGTGTAGTGCATGTTAGTGTAGGTGTGTGTGTGTGTGTGTGTGTGTGTGTGTGTGTGTGTGTGTAAGGGGAGAGGATAGGACAAGGAAGAGGAAGGACAGATCGCGCGGTCCGGGGCCCGTTTGTTAGGGCACTGCTCCGGCATTCGCCTGGTGTTGATCGGGTAAACCACGGAAAACTACCGATCAGAGCAGCCGGCCGCTAGAATTCTCCTCCAGACAACGACTGAATTCGACCTAGCTGAAAAGCTAGCGTCGAAAATCCTGTCGCCGACAAGACCTCCCGGTCAGAGGCGCTGCAGTGACATCAGTTGATGCACTGAGCTACCACTCCCGGTCCTCAACATCGCTATTGTGGGTAACCTACATCAGGGGTATAACAATTTCTATAAATTTGTTTCTCCTCTCCGAGTTGGACGGGGGATCGGCAGAGGGGATCTTGTAGAAAGAGTTGGACCTGCGGTTATGAGCTTGAAGCTCAGCGTGCGTGTACACAATGCCCGCGCGGGAATGGACGAGAGGCTGGCCGCTGTTCGCCGCCTGGCAGATGGCGCTGGCTGTGCGGACGGAGCGGCAGGAGGACCTTGACACGTGGCGCAGAACAGCATGTGGAAGTGCACTTGGGCCACGCGAGGCACGTAGCGGCTACGAGGAGGGAGTGCCATTGCCAATGAAGTGCCTGTGCAGAACGTAGGTTCACGAATATCGAAGAGATGAAAATATTATCAATTGATTGTTTCCGAACATGAGATGAGACCGAATGCGATGTTATTATTTAACTTCCATATTATTTATTTATTTAATGCCATAAACAGTAAAACGTCTGAACGGAATAAGAAGGAAAGAATGGGAGTTTTAAACGACTCATTGCTCAATGAATAAAAATGCTGTGAAAATAATAATTCACTGTAAAATTCTTTGAATGAATTTATATATCAATGAAAGGAATAAACGCGACTGTTGTTCAAACTTTTACCTCATTCAGAGGCCCCACCTGCTATCTCGACTGTCTTCTGCGGCGTTCATAGTCATTAAAACATCAGCGGACTCCGGACTTTGTGCACACGCCCGTTTCCAAATTCGATCCACAAGGCCAGACTGCCTGAAGAGCGTCATCCCGAATGATGTTCCGTTCGTGTATCTCTGTATGCAAACAGTTCGCCCTGCAGTTCGCTTTATCTGCCGACTAGCGGGAGCCTACACCGCCGCCCCAGCCGGACCTTGCTATCTGCGTGCCCTGCCTCAAACACTCGCATTATCTCACTACTGAATACTTGCGTAACATACTTACAATAATGCCTTCACGCACATGGAAATTAATATTTTAATAAAACTTCCATAGACTGAACAAAATGCTACCATCTTTTTAAGAGATGACTTTAAAGAGCTTCGTACTAAATTATTTGATAAAGGAAACTGTCTTTCATACTTTTTGTATTATCTTAGCATAGCCTGCTATGTTTACTTTATGGTCAGTGAGCTTGGTACTAAATGGTTCGATAAAGGAAACTGTCCTTTACTTTTGTATTATTCTAGCATACCCTGCTATGTTTACTTTATGGTCAATGCTGTCACCAGTTTTTTTCGGTAACTCATCTTAAGTTATCATTTAATTTGAAAATACATCAAAAATAAATAAACGACATTGTACACAACAGTTTGCGAAATTTGATTACTATTTTGCCATATTTTTCTGGGGTGATGTGAAAGGCCTTGACGCTATTTATTTACATGAAATTTAGATCGTAAAAGTCAAATTAGTTCACATAACGTTCACAACTGCCACACGACGACCATTAACTGAGGGCACAAGTTTAAACGGGGCTATTTACTTCACGAAAGGTTTTATCTCTTATCCATGTAAACATATTTGGCATACCTGCTGCATTTATACATCAAATATAAGGAACATTCAAACAGAAACGAGCCGGAGGTCTAGGAACAAAAACCTGTATGTCACAAGAATTGGCCCTGACTATTGAGGCACTTGTCCCACTGTGACACAAGGTGGTGAATGTCGGTCTCGTAAAATTCCCGGGGCTGCATTGTGAAGGAGTCCGACACGTACTGCTTGGCGGCGGCGTCCAAGGTGAGTCGTTTGCCCTCAGAGCCTTCTTTACGGGACCAAAATGGCGTAATCGCAGGGAAGGAAGTCTGGACGGTATCAGGGTGACCGAGAACCTCCCACTTGAATTTCTCCAAGAGACGACCAGGCAAGCTCGCCCGTAGTCATGCAGCTCCACTATAATGCAAGGCTTCATACGGTCAATACACTCAGAGTATTCTTACATTAATTCAAGTGCGAGGTTCTCACTCACCCATCACCCAATCCAGAGGTCTCTCCTTGCAATTACGCCATTGCTCCTACGCCTGAAAATGAGGGGAAAAAATAATCCTCGAAACTGTCGCAAGATAATAATAATAATAATGAAAAGTGTGAAATAATTAATCTCCATTAGCTGTTCAAGGTCTGTTCAAAAATAAAGGGACCAAAGCATAACATAAAAAAAACATTTATGCAGGATTAATGCTAGCCTATCCAAAAGGAAAAGTACTTTGGGAAACAAAAATGGAAGATTCAAGAAAAGGATGTTATTCGGTGTCGACTCAGATGTCTGTAAATTGTTTTCTGATAAGGTATTTCAATGGCTTAGTATTGATTACATACTTTCTTGGGTATATAATGTACAATTTGTGAACAGTCTTTCATTTTTGTTTCGTTGGTCGTTAAAAGTTTCAAAATTTATGAAAACTGATTGTGAAAACCTGTTTAATGTTGTACTAGTTCAAAACATAAAGGAACAGCAAAAAGTATTACCCTGCAATTGATATCTTTTTAAAGAGAGAAAATGTATTTAAAAATACAAAAAAAGAAAATATGAAATTCCTTAAATGATAGGCCCAATTTTGTTGTTTTAAACTTTATTTTTACTTTATTTTTTTTTACTAATTTCAAAATTAGGAGCTCTTGGCATTCAACAATCATCGATTCATGTAAACACACATTTCTGTACGATTAACTATGAAGTGCTTTCACTAGAACCTTAGATCTGATATCCAGAAAGTAAAGAAGTTTCAGTTAATTGCTTATTATTTCATGTTTAGAAAAATTGAAAAACCAAAATATAATTGGCAAAATTTAAAAAAATTACAAAATTGTTAGTTTTCAGGGGAAACACATTGAGAATTTCTTTTGGGTACATGACTTTTATTGTGATGATAATGCTTCAATCTATTTCCTAATAACTGAAAGAGTAAACACTGGTAAATAGTCCTCATCCAAAAGTACGCAAAATAAACTCTTCTGGAGGAAAAAAAACATACCGATAACATACTGCAAATCGATGTAATATACATCAATTACAATCGATGTAATATACAATAATGCATCAATTGATGTCACTGCAGTGCCTCTGACCCGGAAGTCCTAGGTTCGAATCTCGACGACGACGGATTTTTCGACACTAGCTTTTCAGCTAGGTCGAATTCAGTCGCTGCCTGAAGGAGAATTCTAGTGGCCGGTTGCTCTGATTGGTAGTTTTCTGTAGTTTCTCCGATGAACACCAGGCGAATGCCGGAGCAGTACCCTACCAAACGGGCCACGGACCTTTCCTTCCTCTTCCTTGTCCTATCCTCACCCCTTACACATGCACTACACTATCACACGCCGGGAGACCGGTCGGGAGCTTACAACTTGTTCCGGCTGGGGCGGTGCCCCGCTAGTGGGAGAGTCCTGGTTAAGGGAAAACCCCCCTAGTGGACGGTAGGTCGGCGCCGGATCTTGTCATCCAGTGGGGGAAGATCACCGCCACCCCACGAAGAAAATCCATGCACTACACTAACGGGACTAATGACCTCAGTAGCTGACGTGCCCGGAATCACTAACAATCAATCAATCGATGCAATATGGTGAAAAGTAAACATCACCGCCCGTAGGGCAAGATATATTGGTGGGCGTGAATGTTGGCAACGCAGGCGAGGACGCGTCTCTGATTCCCGCGGAGGAAGCCCTCATTCACAGCAACGTCTTCATCAGCGGCCGCCACCCGCCCACGCACCGCCCTCGGCTCTTGGCTGCAGCCCAGCCTTGCGGGCGCACGCGTGCAAACAGCACTTCGTAAAAAAAAACACGATCAAGGAGAGGCGACCAATTTCATTTTAAAATATCGAGAGTTCTCCGTCATTGTTCATGTTACAGCCTTAAGTCTGAAATAGGCCAATTAACCGGATAATTTACAAAAAATAGCCAAACAGTTTGGGAAAATTTCTATGACAAACTTTCTGTTCACTCCTGCTTCAACAGAAAACGAAGGAATTTCTTCTCAGCACCAAACCAGGAGGAAAGGACTTCTCGCAAGACGTCGTCCTTCGATGTTAATCGTTTGAACTTCTGAGCCTATTTAGGGGTCAAATGGACCATTGGTCCTTTTAAAAACAAAAGGGAAGGGGACCACGATAATGTCGGCGGCGTGGTGGTGGTTCGTTACTCCAGAAGACGAGGCAAAAATAATTCTCGAAACTGTCGCAAGATAATAAAAAGTGTGAAATAATTCATCTCCATTAGCTGTTCAAGGTCTGTTCAAAAATAAAGGGAACAAAGCATAATATAATAAAATAGACGAACAGACACATAAACTCTTTAAAATATCTTTTTTACTTCTCTTCGGCCGGGTTGTAACATGTTGAGTCGCTCTCGACCCCTTCTTTTTAGGTTTTCCTCGGGTGTCTTCCTGGAGTTGATCAGCGGAAACCGGAATGGACCAAACAGATCTGGGCTGTTATTATTCTGGCGTTGAAATAGGCTTCCATCGAGATTCGAACCTAGGATGTCCCAATCTACTACATTTCAGTTAAAGGGTTGAGTATTGGAAGGATTAAAGGGTTCAGAAAGGTACTCATAAGCTACGCCCGTTCAGTTTTGGGACGCGGCTCATTTAATGTTTGGGGTTACGCTAATCATCGCAGGTCCAAGACGATCAGGTTTTACCCTGCTATTTGACTTGAGAATGTAAACATGGAATCGTAAACACGAAGAAGATTGCTTGGAGACCATCTTAGTAGAGTCAACCGCAAAAATGGCTTATGATTATGTCTCACTGAACCATTCAATTGTAACACTTTAATAGCTGTATTAACCCTTAAACGAGGTAGAATTAAAGGTAGAATAAATCGTTGGCTTACGGGTGAGACATGTTGGGTCAGGTTTTCGGGCTAGTTTGTGCAATATTTTAACTGCTAACATTTCCTAAAAATAAATTGATTATATCCACATTTTTAAATTTTTTTAAACTTTATTTAAGAACCAATTTGTTTTACGACACTTATCATATAATAATAATTATTAGTATTGTTAATATTATGAAATATACGCAAAATCATTTACCATTATCTCTCAATGTTTTTAGTTTCTCTCAAGGCTTGAACTCTTGACTTGATGTGTCTTCGCTTGTATGCTGACGAGATTCCCTCTGTGGCGTCATGGAGAAAAACACACAGACATTTACAAGTATGTACAAGTTTATTTTCATGTATGTATAATAACCAACTTCTGCTCCGAAACTACACACTTTTGAGTATTTCCCTGTGGATATCCCACATAGCTAGGGAGGCCCCGCCTCCTCTGACGCTACTCCCGTGCCACTACCGTGACCTCGTCACCCGTGCACTAGGCACGACACGCTCCAGTCTGGGCGTAAAGTTTTGCGCATCGCGCGAGGTTTCCAGAATAAAAACCCACCGCGTGGGCTCGTCGGCTGGATTTTATACCAGAGTGGGAGGCTCGCGTCTACCACGTGACCTTCCCGGTGAAGCTGGCGTCCCCTTTGTCTAAATGTATCCCAACGCCCGGGCGCCCAGCTATTCATGCCCGCAGGTATGCGATACTTCCGTTCCTCGTCCCACCCACGGCCGCCAACGTGACGCTACACCTCCCTTTCTAGTTTTTCTAGGGATAATTTCAAAAATACGTACGCAATTTTAGGTTCTTCAAAACCTCCATGAACCAATTAGCAGAACTTATTAACATTTCACTGATTTTTTATCTTTTCTTTCTTTTTTTCTTTCCTTTCTCTCTAGCGTTCCTTTCATTCCCATTCTTTCCCGATTTCCTATCAAGCTCGTCCTCCCTCGCTTTCATTCCTGTCATCCATGTAAAAATCCTCATCCGAATTGCGTGCGTATTTTTCATTGAATGACTTTCTTTATTATGTACTATTGTAATATAAATTCTGAAAGAGGTCAGGCGGAAGAGCAGGCTAAATGGCCTGAGCCCCGCCACCAATAAAGACATTTATTTATTTATTTATTTATTTATTTATTTATTTATTTATTTATTTATTTATTTATTTATTTATTTATTTATTTATTTATTTATTTATTTATTTATTTATTTATTTATTTATTTATTTATTTAATTATTTATTTATTTATTTATTTATTTATTTATTTATTTATTTATTTATTTATTTATTTATTTATTTATTTATTTAATGTATTTATTTATTTATTTAAACGACGCCGCTTTGCTTTGCGGAAGTGCGCAGAGTACGGCAGTGGCCTCGGTGGAGTGCGTGTGGAGGGAGCTCCAGCCTCGGAGGAGGGACACCCCCTCCTCCGCCCAAACGCAGGACGACGACTGCAATTGTGTCGTGGTGAAATGAGGGGCTTAGAACAAAGAGATATAAGTGATCTAAATGTGGTATTGAGAAAATCGAGTTCAAAGTTGAGTGACTATAGAAAACTCTGAGGAAGGCATTGCCTTTCAACCACTAGAACGTGGCAAATGTTTGAGCTATTGTAATACCATCTGTTCACGAAATAAAATAGATTTTTTACTCACATTCCTACTCGTAACTCAAAATTTGCCAAAACTTCACTTATGCCCCTTGTGCTCTGGACCTCCTACAGTACACAGTTTAATTACTCCCGCATGTTGTGAACATTTTATTTTAATTATACCGACGTGTGTTTTTAATAGAATTTATCTTTAGGCGCCTTTCCTTCTTTGGTGTTAGAGGGGACGAACTGCCTCCTCTCCTGATAGCAATACTTTATTAGTAGACATCGGATGTTCAGGGAAATGCCTATTTTATTCTAGGGAATATATTTAAAGCCTGGTAACATATGTGCACGAATCATGAGAAATGATGACATCACCAAGTTTTATAATGTTTATTTTTCCTTTTTTTAAACATAAATGCCTTTTTTACATAAATACCTTTTTAGGACTTTTTTTCCCTTTTATATATTATTTTTATATACAATGCTAAGAAAACGGAAAATCGGCTATGGTCCAACGTGACCATTCATTAAGAAATCTTCAATTCACGTCTTGGTATACGAGAGAATTACTAAAAGTATACCAACTAATTTTTCTCCGTTGCCATATTTCATAAATACCAGCCATGTTCTGAGAAAATGGTCGATTGATAATACACCGCGGGCACCAAAATTTTAAGTGGAATTAAATATAAATTCCCAGAAAGTTTCAGTGTTGCTAGTGTTGGACTTCAAAAATATATGCCACTCACATCTTTAGAAGTTAAGAGATCCTTCTCCGAATTCAAACTGATTTTGTCTCCCAATCCTCGTAAATTTGGAAGTGTGATCCTTGAAAAGTTACTGGTAATATATTGCAATGCAAATTATTAAGAATAAAATGTATAAGAGTTGTAGATATATAAATCTATTTTACATTAAAATGCACAGACTTGTTTTGTGCATTTAAGTTTACAACATAATATAGACAAAAATTACGATTTTTTATTTTATTCTGTATGTAACAGTGCCTTTTTTGTCCTTGTTCTTGACCTTTTCAGTGCCTTTTAGGCGTCTAAAAGAGATTTTTTTATGCCTAAACATCCGATGTCTATTCATTAGACTTCTCTAGCGCATTATACGGAGTGTCTCAGAATGAATGTAACATATTTTTAGAGTTTTTGTATGGGTAAAAAATGATCACCTTTTGCCAATTAATATATGGTGAGAAATTTCATGTAACGCAATTGTATCTATATATGTGGTATTTGCTCCTGAGTGTTAGAGCATCCCCGTATGCACAGATGTTCGGCATGTCACGTTCGGAGGCTGTTAAGGGGATTTCATATGCTTGCTGAACATCTGCGCATCTACGTTTGCCGAAAATCAGGGACAAAGATCATCCGTATAAATCAATATAACTCCGTTATATATCGTTTCCCACTACATGCTCATGGCCAGAAAGGCGATGATTTTCGACATCTCTACATGACCTTGCAGTTTATAACATTTATTCTGAACCACTTGTATATTTATCGAATTAATACGGCACAATGGAGGTAGTTAGTAAGCCAGAAATATGAACGTAGCCATCGTCCGGACTGGCCGGTAAGGCGTTTATGTTGAGATGTCATGATGTTGATGGCAAGATGAGTAATGAGCTGGCTGATAGAGGCGATAGTGGAATGATTAGCGAAGGATGGGAGAAGGCCGAGGACATCCGCTTTGGATCGAACGGAGATAGAACTTCGAGCTTGAGTTTGGTAGCGCTCCAAACTTCTCTGTTTCTTACAAAACCTTCTCGCTCAAAGATATTGTCACTTTTTTTCGCAAACTGCGTGTCATACGTAGATTAATATCCACCTATCTTGTGTATTACCAAGTCTTATTCACAGCACACATTTCTTCTTTTGAAATTGTCTGGGGGAATGACCTTTAAAATTTGGGGCATCGAAAATGCACACGTGCTATTTAAGGCCCCCTCTACTCTCATGGTGGTAAAACACATATGTCTGTGTTTACAAAAGAGGAGCTCCAGAATATTTTAGTGTAGTTTCTTTCAGTGTAATTGATAAAAATGGAGAAAATCCATCTCTGTAACTTGTAAAATACCTCTTGGTAATTTGCAAAATTCCTTTTTGTAATTGCTCTTTGTAGATTTGTCCATTGTTTTTGTCCGAGGCTATGGTTCTGACTGAGAAATATATAATTTCGAGTATTTGTATTTTAGAGAATTTATAATATACAGACTCCCTGACAATATCCCGACAAAAAATATTTCCACGAGTTTAGAATTGTCTAAATTTCCCTGATGTCATTCATACCACAAATGAATTTTGGAGTTTTAGAAATTTTATCAATGATCATTCAAAAAATCACATTAAAATATCTCATATATCATTGTATTTTTAAATTATATTAAAAGCAGATGATAGAAAATAAATCATGGTGTGATTTATTCAATGTTATGCTAGATAAAATAATATTTGACTTAAACAAAAAGCATTGCCTTTTTACATATTAAATTCAATGATTTTTACGAACGGTTTCATATATTTCTCCTTTTAAAATATGTCTCTACCTTCTATCTGTGTAATATTAAAGAAAACCTGGGGAGATTTCTCAACTAATGATACACAATTTCTTGAGATATATTAGTTTAATATTTAATTGAACAGATCAAAAAAATATAAATATTTAATGTACATGAAATATAGACTTTTGGGCTGTACCTCTAAACCGAAAGAGTTTTAACGCATACCCAATTCCCTCTTCTAGGTACTGAATTTGAATGTTGACGAGATTATGGTACATTATCTTATTCGATTCTGATTTGACACATGAATGATTTACCGCTCCAATCTACCAGGCTATCTGTAATTGTCTTTGTTATTGTAGTGAGGATGGCGAGCACTCATTTGATTCAGTAATTGCGCATTTGAGGAGTGAAGAGCTCTGGCCTGACAGTGTCACTGATTCACTTGCAATTGATTCATTGCGCTGAAAAACTCAATTTTAATGTGTTTTATACTTTTTCAGAGAAGTTAGTCACCCAAGTGACACTGTGCGAAAGCAAGTAAGTTTACAAATAAACCGACGTTTGCTGGACCTTGTCTCTTCCCGTTGTCCTTGTCTCTCACTACAAACAGAACACGTTGGAAGTTGCGCTCGGGTGCTGCAGGAAATCTCCGCTAGAGGCGCGAGAGAGGCTGCTGCGCCGCGGCCAACGCCGATTCGCCGGTTCGCGCAGGAGTAGAGGCGCCATGGCCTTGCCGTGCCGCTCTGCTGCTCGCAGCTTTTAATGTTTCGAGTGGTCACATTAATAGTGATTCTTGCTATGAAGAATCACGAAAAATCCCCTTATTTTGCGATTTTTCAGTGATTTTTCAATCAAATTTTTTAATTCGCATTTGAAAAAATTACCTTATTTTTGGGCGCACCTCGTTGGGTGCGGGGTTAGTGTACTGGCATCTGAACCTCCAAAGCGTGGGTTCGACCCCGGATGAGGTGCGTGGATTTTCGAAGGGCGGAAAATCCACATTACGTCTTGTGGCATGTAAAAGAACCCTGGAAGATGACCCAAAATTAAATACCTCCGAAAATATACCCCTCTCACTTTCTCCCAATCAGACAGCTCGGATATAGTTAACTGGCACCCACGTCTGGCGGAGAAAGTGGGAGTCACACCCCAGGCGTATCAGTTACAGCCAACGAGGCGCGCCTGCTCGGTAAGGACCCCAGCCCCGCGTCAGAGGTAGGCTTTCAAAAAAGATTGATTGATTGATTTTTTCGTGTTTCCGGGCACGTCAACTGCTTTGGTCATTAGTTAGTTAGTGTAGAGCATGTTTTTTTCTCGGGAGATGGCGGTGATCAAACCCCACTGGATGGTGAGATCCGGCGCCGACCTACCGTCGGCTAGTGGGGTTTCCCCCTAACCAGGACTCTCCCACCACCGTTTACCGCCCCAGCCGGACAAGCTCTAAGCTCTCGACCGGTCTCCCGGAATATGTGATAGTTTATGCATGTTAGTGTAGGTGGTGTGTGTGTAAGGATAGGACAAGGAAGAGGAAGGACAGATCGCGCGCGGTCCGTGGCCCGTTTGACAGGGTACTGCCCCGGCATTCGCCTGGTGTTGATCGGAGAAACCACGGAAAACTACCGATCAGAGCAGCCGGCCGCTAGAATTCTCCTCCAGACAGCGACTGAATTCGACCTAGCTGAAAAGATAGTGTCGAAAATCCTGCCGCCGTCAGGACTCGAACCTAGGATCTCCCGGTGAGAGGCGCTGCATCAGTTGATGCACTGAGCTACCGCTCCCGGTCTTTCAAGAAAGCATGGGTCGAAAACTCGGGTGCGGAACACAGCTTAAGGGCAGTTTGGTGTACGAGATTGATAGCGAGGATTGCTCCTCGCAGCAATCCAACACACCAAATAATCTTATTTTCTACAATAATTATTTTGAGTTCATGCAACATTTATTTGAATTTTATCATTTAACTACGAGTGAAGTGCAAATTCATTTTTATTGGCGACTGGTGCGCTTCTGAAACAAAGGAATGCCAGGCGAACGGAAAAATTTGCTCGTCGTGGTCTTGTAAATAGCAATATTTGAATAATACATTGATTTGCAGAACAAGAGACAATTCAGATAATTGTTTCAAATATTTCTGAAATCGCAGTCACGTGGTAGGTATGTACTGAATGGTTCAATGACATCCAATCCCTCCCCCTCCCGCCCATCACCCGGGCCGATTCCACTGTCTCCGCCACCTCATGTTTGCTAAACGGGAGAATTTCAGGGAGTTTGACTTTTTAATTAAAAAGAATCACCGTTTTCCCAGCTAACTGTAACAAGGAAATGCGAACCTACATATCTTCGGTTCGTCCTATAATGAAATACGTAGTAGTAGCTTGCTGGGATTCTCATAGAGAACGACAGATTAAAGTGGTAAACCAAGTGCAGAGAAAAAGCGGCTAAATTCGCAAATAGAAACAACGGGGAAAATGTCAACTGGAAATCATTAGAAAGGCAGCACGACTGCGTGCTCTCTTCAAGGCGTACACAAGGCAATCTGCATGGAAAGCTATCAGTGAAAGACTTGAAATTCCATTCTATTTTCACAGAAAATAAAATGCAGAAAGCAAAGAACAGATGTATGAAAATTCAACTTTGTGAATAGGACCATTGTTGACTGGAACAATTCACTTGCAGAGGTCCTGGCGATCCTTCATAGAAGCACGCGAATTATGTGTTCGAGATTTCTTAAGAGCGCAAGTGTAGAATACAGTGATGTCCAGTGAAATGCACTGAAGGGAAACAAAAGTGCGGGCAAAGTACGATGTACCGTTAATGAATAAATTACTGGTAAAAACAGCTTTTTTCTTTAAGGGGCTCTCAAAACGTCTTTGACCAATGGAATCTCGGCCTCGAAGTTTTGGGCTGTTTCCAATACTTTTCCTCTATTCTACGATTAGCCAAGGAAAAGGAACAGATAGGAGAAGGAATAGAAAAACAACAGTTTTTGTGCTGAAAATAAATGTATTCATTCCTACCACTAAATCAGATACTTAGTGTCAAAACATCGATTTCCGTTTGTATTATTGTAAATGATAATAAAAATACTGCCTAGGTAAACTATAAAATCGTGTTATTTTATGTGACATTATCAATTCAGCCGATGATAACATTTTCATGGTTCATAGACGTTAAGATTTTGTTTAACGATAAATTTAGGTTGTTAGTTGGCGATATTGAGTTTCGACTTTTCTCAAACATGACGTTGTTTCGCTGAAAGCAACAGCGCATATGTGAGAAAATAGTTTTGGAAATATTCATGCATTGAAAAACTCGTAAAAATTAAAATATCACCAGGCAAATGTAAGAAATGTGAAAATGACGGGATCCACTCTGCGAATAATCGTTCAATGTGCAACGTCAATTTGCTTAGACAGCCGTCTTAAACAATACAGATTTTCACGGAAAACAATTTCCAAGCACGTGAAGGAAAAGAACGTCCGGTTTACATTACCCTCTAATGCTCCACCTTCTTTGAGTACTCGAAGACGGCGTGAGCCCATTGGAGATGTTTTGGAAGCCCGAGTACTAAAATGGGTCTGGGTACTTAAGCGAGAAGTGTGCCCAGAGAGCGGAAACATTATACAGAGAGCCACAATTTGAACTTGTTTGGCTACATGCATTTCCACATGGGGCACTTAATTTGCTAGGCATTTACTTGTCATTACATTATATTTAATAAACTGTCGGACGAAGCTTCCCAGTATCTACTAAAGACAAAGGGTTATCGGTTCAGATGGCTCCTGATTTTCAGCATCTTCTTTATTTCATGTCGTGAACTATAGATCAAGTTTCCTCAATTTAATCTAGGTCTTTAATATAGGACATTATTTGTCGGCCTCTTGCTTTCTTCCCTTCCAAGTTCTGAATTTCTGTGTTACGTCTAAACCAATTTCAAAAAATTCAATTTCCTCTCTAATTACCTTCAAAATTCCTCTTGGTGAATTTAAACAGGATTCACCTCCAATACAATCTATTCGGTTTCGAGTGTAAAATTTTCACGCTTTCCTTGAGTTCATATTTCGTACTCAAACATTAGGAAGTTTCTCGTCTCAAAACCAAAGCTTTTAAAAATAAGAGATTTCTTTTCTTTTGGACAGCAGATTTGCAATACAACTACTTTTATTCGATACTCTATTCTCTTATAGCTCTAATTTGCATTGGATATCCACTTCATCACATATTGAAGTGTCTCTCTTTAGTCATAAAAGAGAGTACTCTAAAATACCGTAGCTCTTATTTGCTATTAACTTTACAAATGCTTACCGAGAAGTAGGAAATTAGAATGAAGAATATTAGCAGATGTGGGCTTCACAATAAACAAGTAAGACATTTAGTGTTGCCAACTTTAGAAGTTTCTGTTGACAGAGTCTGGTTAATTGTGTTCTCAATTGTGTGACTTGACTCCCACAATCGAGAACGGTATCTCACTCGGGCTCTAGTCTGCGAACTGATATTCACGTCAGGTAATTACATTCTAGTGACAAGGACAATGCGTTTTCTTCCTCACTTTGTAAGCAGGCAGCACATTCACCCCACGCACAAATGAGCAATCGTCATCAGGACGTGCTTCACCATTTCCTGCCTCCCATTCCACGACATACATCATGTCCATGCTCGCTAATATTTGCATCGTGCACATTCTCCTTGTGACATGTTTTAATTATTCACTAAAAAAATGCCATACGTAAATAAAGGAAAGAGGAGCCAAGAGCAATTGAGAAATGTAATTGGCTTGCTCTCTTAACTTAAGTTGCGCACGTCTGTTGCTATGAGATTTCTGTGCATTCCTTCCATGAATTATGGAAGGCTGCCTGGGCAGTTCTTTGAACAACGAACCACTGCCGCATGCTATCCTCCCTTTACCATTCAGTCATCGCAATCATCTCTAGGAGTAGACGATGGGCCCATATTTCACCTCCAGCATCTCGAACGTTTTCGGACGCACTGCGAGTTTGCCGATATGAGTAGTGCCCTTTATCATACCTCGCGTGTAGAAATACACTCTAAGCGAAGAAAACGACATGGCATCTTGTAAGTTAATAATCCTTTCAAGGTCCAGTTGGGGCTTCGTTACATATGTCCGATTTTGTGATGAAGCTCCAGCACATTCAATGTCAAAAAGACTTGGAACATTCTTACGCAAGAAACATTATTACAAAAAAAGGGGACAATTCAAGCATTATGACGAAAAATAGCGCCAGACTACAAAATGCTGAAATGAGATTTTTGATATCGGTGACAGATTAACACTTACGACAGGAAAAAGAATTCAAAATTTCATGAAGAACTTGGGGTTTGTAGTTTTGAAGAGAAAATTAGCAACTTTCGAAATTCTTCGATTCAATACATTGAAAGGCAGCATGACAACAGATTGCCGAAGAAAATCTTGCCATACCACTTTCAAGGACGAAGAAATTCTCGTCGTCCAAGGAAGAGAAGGGCAGATGAGTTGAGTTGGGGGACGTAACAGGTAGTTCCCATATACTTCAGGGAAGTGAAGGAGAAGAAGAAGGCAATAAGAAGAAAAAGAGAAGGCAGTAAGAAGAAAAAGGAGAAGACAACAAGAAGAAGACAAGAAGAAGACAACAAGAAAGAAAGAAGAAAAGAAGAAAAGGAGACGAAGACAAGGAGAAGGAGACAAGAAGGAGAAGACAAGAAGAAGGAGAAGACAAGAAGTACAAGAAGAGAAGAAGAAGAAGAGAAGACAAGAAGAACAAGAAGAGAAGAAGAAAGGAAGACAAGAAGAAGAACAGAAGAAGTAAAAGAAGAGAACAAGAAGGAGAAGACAAGCAGGAGAAGACAAGAAGTACAAGAAGAGAAGAAAAAGGAGAAGTCAAGAAGAAGGGGAGGAGGAGGAGGTGGAGAAGACACCAAGGCAGTCCTCGGTGGCCGCCGCGTGATGGTGGAAGCCCCGCGCCTGCGGGAAAGGGCGGCCGCGTCGCGTCGTTGGCGCTTTCCCGAAGCGCGTCCCAAACGCTCGTAGGAAATGTCGCTTGTTTGTTGACAAAGGCCCGCTCCTGCTGCCTGCCTGCCTGCCTGTCCGGCTACGCGCACGGGCTCTGGCGCCGCCGCCAGCGCCTTCGCCTATAAATAGTGGCTGGTGACCTTCCGTACTTCGGGCCGTCGCACCGCCGTCCCGCCCCGCCCCGCCTGTCCCCGTTCCGCCCCGCCCCGCCCCGCCCCGCCTGTCCCCGTCCCGCCCCGCCCCGCCCCGCGCCACCCGCTCCGTCCCGTCCGCCCCGTCGGCCCCGCCCGCCCCGCCCGCCCCGCCCGGCCCTGCCCCGTCGCGCCCGCGCCGCCGCGCCTCGCCCCACCCCATCACCCCGCCCCTCCCAAGCCCCGGGCCGCCCGCGCACACGCGCGCACATGCGCACGCGCCGCTGCGCAGTGGGCGCCACCCGCGCGCTGTCTGGGTCGCCCCGCGACCCTTCGCTTCCTTCCGCACCGCCCTGCTTCCGAGAACACTCATTCGTGGGACTCCTCAACGAGGTTAAGCATTCCGGCTTAGCAGCCTCAGGGCAGCACTGCACTACCTCTGGTCAGGAGGCCCTAGTGTTCGTGACCCGACGGTGGCAGGATTTTATATGCGAGCAAAGTGGAGTTCAGCCGCTGGGTGGAGGAGGATTCTGACGGCCGGCTACTCTCGTTGATACTTTTCCGTGTTTTCTCCTCTCAACACCAGGCGAATGCGGGAACAGAACCCCAACAAACGGTCCCCGAAACGCGCGCGATCTTTCCTTCCTCTTCCTTGACCTGCCCTCACCCCTTACACACACACACAGACTGATCGGGAGCCTAGAGGTTGTCCCGGCTGGGGCGGCGTCCCTCTGAAGGGAGGTACCTGGTGAGATTGATTGATTGATATTTTCGTGTTTCCGGGCGCGTCAACTGCTCTGGTCATTAATCCCGTTAGTGTAGTGCATGCTTTTTTCTCGGGAGATAGCGGTGATCTTCCCCCGCTGGATGCCGAGATCCGGCGCCGACCTACCGTCGGCTAGTGGGGTTTCCCCCTAACCAGGACTCTCCCACCAGCGGGGCACCGCCCCAACCGGGACAAGCTCTAAACTCCCGACCGGTCTCCCGGGATATGTGGTAGTGTAGTGCATGTTGGTGTAAGTGGTGTGTAAGGGAAGAGGATAGGACAAGGAATGGGAAGGACAGATCGCGCGCGGTACGTGGCCCGTTTGGTAGGGTACTGCTCCGGCATTCGCCTGGTGCTGATCGGAGAAACCACGGAAAACTACCGATCAGAGCAGCCGCCGATAGAATCTCACCCAATCTCGCCATCCCGCAGGGGAAGACCACTGCCACCTCCCGCGAGAAAACATGCATATACTCAGAGGACTCGGGCACTATATTTACGGGACTTCACATTAGCCATTGACGCGCCCGGAATAACTAATAAATAATAATCAATATTCAGGCATCAAGGCATGAACAAACCAAAAGCATGGCAGAGATTCCGCTAAATGAGGGCTCCCGATGATCAAATAAATAAAAAATTAAATCAAACAAAATCATATTTTTGGGGCAACAATTTTCGAACGCATTTCTTCACGTAAAAGTAAACCCGGTTATCCATGTCCAAGATTTGCTACTTATGATTGCACTCGAAGCCTCTGACCTGATTGTGAGGTTATGAATCGCCCCTCCCCCTCGCCACCGCAATCAATAAGCGTACATCTAACCTAACATCCTTGGCCCGATTCGTATCCTAAGTATGACCAAACAATGAGGGTCCTCCTAATTAAATTCAAGTATTGAAATATGTGTAATCAACATGTTTATAAAAAACTACTATGTCCTTTGCCATTTAAAGATACTACAAATATGTTTTTAAATTTTTATGAATAAACTAAATCTTCGTTAAAAATGATGGTGGTTCTCTACGTAGTGGGAGTGCTAGGTACGTGCTGACATGTGCATGTGCCTGTTAACACAATGCATGAACGGCTTCGGCATGTATTGACACACAAGTTCACACCAAGAGGAGGGATTTCGCCTTTATTAAATCTTGTAAATGTGTTGAAATATATACCTCTATTTCTTATTCTGCCCTACATCATCTACCTGCAATATCGTCCAGTATCCCATCTAGAAGTTGAAAGGTATTATAACTGAAGCTCTTGCAGGACAATTTTATTTGAATTGTCATCGGTGATTGACCATCGATGATCTTAAGTGTTCTCAAAGTAATGCATCGAATTGAACAAAGATTTTGATAAAAAAATGAGCTTCATCAATTCAACATAATGAGTTGTTGGCTCTCTGAAAATCTATGTGTCTGATAGTTTTAAGTAAAATGTAAACGGACACAAAAAGGTTCATTTGTTAAAAGAAAATTTGGAATCTGATGTTTTTAAATTCGTGTCGTTAACTTTCATGTTCTAATACTTACATTATAAATTACTGAATATTTTGGAAACATGTTTTATTGCACATTTAATGATGATTCCTTCAAATACGTACTTGAGAGTGTTAAACTTCCTTCAAAAGTGCAAAGTTCACACGTGGACCAGCGAGTGCCTATATTTTTACATCATATGAGCTTGTGTTGTTTTAAGTTATACATAGCTCCCGAACTAACGTCAGCAAGTGCCCACCACTTCCTCGTGTGTCCGGGTGCATTTACATCACTCATCGTCATTTGGCCACGCGTCCGTGCCCGCAAACCCACCCCATCGCTCACGTGCTCGCTCAGTCGGCGCCTCAGGGGGATGAAGAACTGACGTAGGATAAACTCTGCCTCCCATGCTTTGCTCCGGCGCTGCTCACTATTGCCTAGAGTAGGTCCTCTAGAATAATTGTCACTGCTTCTGAAGCACCATATTCAGATAGCATGACCGGAAGCTGTGGCTCAGTGCATCAACTGATGTCTCTGCAGCGCCTCTGACCGGGAGGTCCTAGGTTCCCACTCCCCACGGCGGCAGGATTTTCGACACTAGCTTTTCAGTTAGATCGAATTCAGTCGCTGTCTGGAGAAGAATTCTAGCGGCCCGCTGCTCTGATCGGTAGTTTTCCGTGGTTTCTCCAATCCTCCGGCGAATGCCGGAGCAGTACCCTACCAAACGGGCCACGGACCGCGCGCGATCTGTCCTTCCTCATCCTTGTCCACTCCTCTCCCCTTACACACACACACTTACACTAACATGCACTACACTACCAAATGTTTCGTGAGCTTAGAGCCTGTCCCGGCTGGGGCGGTGCCCCGCTGGTGGGAGAGTCCTGGTTAGGGGGGATGCCCCACTAGCTGATGGTAGGCCGGCGCCGGATCTCGTCATCCAGCGGGGGAAGATCCACCATTCCGCTATCTCCCGAGAAAAGAACATGCACTACACTAACGGGACTAATGACCAAAGCAGTTCTCGCGCCCGGAAATACGAAAAAACCAATCAATCAAAATTCAGATTGCATGACTTGCAACGGCTATTTTTTACGCCACGAGTTTCTTATATTTTACTGCTAATGTTTGAACTGTCGTTTTCTAGAACCGATAGCGATAAATAAAATGTTATTTTACCTTAAATTGAAACTTGTATCACAGTTATTTACCATTTTTTAAATAGATGTAACTTTTGAATGCTTAGTACTTTCCTTCTAACAACGTATTAATGCGACTATTTGTGTGGAATATTATTATGACAACTTACTAATTATCAGCAGACGCCATTGCATCTACCTACGAGGTAAAAGAACTAACAGCCTTTGATACATTTTCCTTATAGACTGTTGAGGAATCTGTATTTAACAAATGTTGCCTGGCTGATGTAGTTTCCGTTATTCACAAAGTTTGCAACTAAGCAGGTTTCACCAAGTTAGATCACATGGTGCTAATGGTATTGTTCTCACCCGCTGAATCTTTAGCTATAAGTTGTTGCTATTCGTTTTTCAATAAATTGTTTTGTACTCATGAAAATAGCGAACTTTCCATAGATTCGTAAGAAAATTACGCGAGTGTACGAGTATTTAGTCCAGTTCACGAAACGAGATGGCGGTAGAACCGGATGAGAAGCTAAGACTATGGGGATATTTTCTGTTCAAGATCATTTTGTCAATTTCAGGAACACCATGTTTACGAGATCTGAGCTTATTCATTGCCCTAACCTCACACTTTATTGTATGTCTTATGAAATTCATCGTACGTTATCATTAATCCATTTTCATCTTCATTGTAACCCAATCCAATGTCATTCCTCTCCGTCACGTCTAATTTTTCATCTCTATATTCTGCAAATAGCTGACACGTAGTTCTGGAAGATTTATATTAAAGATAGCGAGTAAACCTTGTAGATTGAATTAAGCTAATCATCTGTAATTTTTCCTAATTATCTTCAGTTTTTTGTTAGAATGTTAAAATAGACACACGTGTCTGCGTGGGAGCCAAGAGGCTGTGCCAAACCCACACAGTGGCCAGAAACACTCTTCTCTGTGGAGATCTCGGAATAAATTATTACCTCAATTTCTTCTTCTAATAAAGAAATATATTATCAGAGTATTTTGTTGAAAATAATATCAATTAATTTTCAAATTTGTGAGGATCACACACTAGTAGGTCAGTTACTTTATTCAGGAACATGAAAATATTAATTCCTAATTTCTTTTTCTCAAAACGTCATGTTCTTGATATTATATTGGTGGAGAGGCGTGCAAGAAGGGTTACTTGATTTTATCAGGCAATTATGAAAATAAGAAACATTACGAATACGTGTAGTATGGAAATGATAAAATATGACACGCTGGAAAATTAATGTGAAGTTTTCTAATGTTATTGCGAAAAAGTTAAAGATACAATATTTTATTCACGAAATTATTTGCAAGAACTCATTTGTATTTTCCTATCATTGAAGCGATTTATTTATTAGGAATTTAAGTGGAGATTAAATATTTATGATTCCTGAAATAAGCTTCAAATTCTAACGTCACAGTAATTTGTAGTGCTGTTTTTTATTGAATTTTTTTCATGGAGGTAGTTATTCATTGAAATTAGCCGGCGAACTAGAACGATGAGCTTTGAGCCGATGATTCCTCGTCGTTTTAGTTGTTGTGTCCATTTCACAAAGAAAATTCCTTATTTAACGCAAGGAATTGCCAAGCTTTCTTCCAGGGTCACCCGTCGTAAAGATTTTCAGTGTGGGAAATATTGACACTGTCCCTGTGTTGTCCGATACGAACTGGGATTACTGTTTGTATGGTGTGCTCGACCCTCGGGGTATCGATTTGTCTGGTTCGTTTCTCTCCGATTTGATTCGTAATGGTATATTCTCCCTGAGAATGTGGTACTATACCAACGAAACAGAAATGTCAACGTTACAGACTCAATGGCATTTTCATTTATTATACGTAAGTATTATTTGTGCCTTGAGGTACTTTTGCCAATTAACTTAGAATTTCTTTAAAAATTAAACTCATAAGAATCAAATCAAATAAACTAGTCTATTAAAAGTGGATTATTTTGGTTCTAAATCTCTCTCATTGTACGGAAACGTATTTTTTAGCATGTGCATGCGATGGCAGCAGAAAATGGCATTATAAACATTCAAAATGATTTATCTTTCATTGCTTCTAAAAAAACCCTTTTTGTCATAGCTCCTGCACGCTTCCTCAACCACTTCAAGTCATAAAGGCATGCGTTTTTTGCAATGATTTATCACTTCAATTTGCGAGTAAAAAGTGTCACCATGTAATCGTGTCCAGGAATGTATCAGACACCGATGTAGCCTGTTGCTTGCAATTTTTTTTAGATTTTTCGTTATGCCGTTAGTCCCTCGCAAATTATTTGCTTGTGGATTCTCGTATTATAATATCAACTTCGCAGTGGAGCACTCGTAAGGTTGCGCAACATAAACTAATAAGGGGCGGACAACTATTTTTGGACTCCTCTGAGCCTCTTTTCATTAATGATTATTTACTTATAACATTTTACTGGGCAATAAATGAAACATACCTCAGCGAGAATTATAATACAACTTTAATGTTGTAATAAATCAATACAATTCGGATTCGGTGGTATAACGGTTAGCGTACCGGACTATTGTACCCAAGTTGGCGGGTTATAACCCGATCGAAGCCGTGGATTTTTAAGGGCGAATAAATCCTTCGTACGCCTTCCTTCGGAGGGAAAGTAAAGCCAGCCGTCCCATGTAGTAGATTTATTGCATGTAAAATATCCTCAAGCTTAAAAGAAGCCTCTGAGCTAAATTCAAGTCGCCTGTTTCGTCGCCTAACGAATACGTTCTTTCTCCGCTAGATGGTGAAAGAAGCGTTGCGAAATTTGCGTAGTCAGACGGAAGAGCGGGCCTAGTGGCCCGAGTCTCGCCAAGTCAAACAAGGCATTAACTAACTAACAATTGACTTAAGGTTGAAGCATTCAGAGGATTTCCAGATGGATTGCAGAACCTCTTCCAATGTCGTGAAACAACTCCCCAAATTGTCGAGTTAAAAAAAGGGGAAATCAGGAATGGCTCATATTTACGAAAACGTGTTAATACTTATGACTGCGAGGCCCCTATCAACTTCCAGGGGCCCATGCCCCCTTCCGTAAGCATGCCAATGAATGATTTCCAATTATTTGTCTGCCTTCAGCTGGCATCCGTCCCTCGCGTGCTGGCGGGGGCGGAGTGTGGCTGGCGCGGGCTGCGTGACGCGAGCGCTGTTGCTATTTGCTTTTAGTGCAAACAAGTAAAAACGTCGGCGCCCGTTCACCGCAGGTGGAGCTAGGCGTGTAACAAGACCGAAATACCCGCAGTCAGAAAATAGATTTGCGATGTTCGATGCACAAAGGCAGGAAGATTCCACTCTGCGGCGCTCAGGGCCACGACGCCAGCCCCTCCCCCACCCCCTCCCCCACCCACCCCACCCAGCATTTGTTTGAAAGTTTTCGCAGCGTTGATTGATTGACTGATTTTTTCGTGGTTCCGGGCGCGTCAACTGCTTCGGTCATTAGTCCCGTTAGTGTAGTGCATGTTTTTTCTCGGGAGATGGCGGTTATCTTCCCCCGCTGGATGGCGAGATCCGGAACCGACTTACCGTCGGCTAGTGGGGTTTCCCTCTAACCAGGACTCTTCCACCAGCGGGGCACCGCCCCAGCCGGGACAAGCTCTAAACTCCCGACCGGTGTCCTGGAATATGTGGTAGTGTAGTGCATGTTAGTGTAAGTGTGTGTGTAAGGGGAGAGGATAGGACAAGGATGAGGAAGGACAGGTCGCGCGTGGTCCGTGGCCCGTTTGGTAGGGTACTGCTCCGGCATTCGCTTGGTGTTGATCGGAGAAACCACGGAAAGCTACTGATCAGAGCAGCCGGCCGCTAGAATTCTCCTCCAGACAGCGACGGAATTCGACCTAGCTAAAAAACTAGTGTCGAAAATCCTGCCGCCGTCAGCACTCAAACCTTGGACCTCCCGATCAGAGGCACTGCAGTGACATCAGTTCATGCAATGAACTACCGCTCCCGGTTCCACTTACGTACTCCACTTAGCATCATTTATCACTACTATTTACTCATGAGATAATTATTAATGAGCATAAATCACCTCAGCAGTTGAAGAGCTCCTAAACCTCAATAGATTAAAATGTAAATTAGCGAATAAACAAAACATCGAAAATAATATTTCCATCATAAAAATAAGTTGTTTTTTTAAAGCGAACAATTAACTTGTTCTTATGATGTTAACAATATGTACAGAGAGTAGAATAGCTTTTGGATCCGGCCCCAGTGCCAAGAACAGACGCCCCCTCGCCATTCGTCCAGGCCCACGGGGAAGGAAAGAGTGGATGTCAGCTGTGGATTTGCGTCACATCGTTTTCACAAAAAGCAAGGCCCTCACAAGAGCAGTAAACTCTCTCTGGAATGTAAACAATAAGAACGTTCACTAATATTTACTCTGTGAACCCATCCTCACATACATCACAAACATTTCTCATACATTTTTTTCCAAATCTACCCAGGGTTTCAGACTCATCCCACTTCTTCCTGAGCCTTGGCCAAGTCCAAAACGTCGCAAACGGAGTCGACTTCCTTCTCCTTATCTTTCTCCGAAGACTCGCAGACATCTTCCTGGCATTTGGATAGTAACGCAAGGAATAATTCTGCCGTTTGTAATTCACAAATATTTTCCTAAAATCTCTATTATTATCAGCTCTTTGTAATTTTTCTTCTCAAAGAACGTTACCAAAGAACCCCTTCGTACTTCTTAATTGAATCTCCCTCTCTTTCCTCACAACTGAAACCGGGAGCGGTAACTCAGTGCATCAACTGATGTCACTGCAGCACCTCTGACTAGGTCCTAGGTTCAAGTCCTGATGGCGGCAGGATTTTCGACACTAGCTTTTCAGCTAGGTCGAATTCAGTTCCTGTCTGGAGGAGAATTCTAGCGCCCGGCTGCTCTGATCGGTAGTTTTCCGTGGTTTCTCCTCGCACCAGGCAAATGCCGAGCAATGCCCTACCAAACAGGTCACGGACCGCGCGCGATCTGTCTTCCTCTTCCTTGTCTATTCCTCCTTACACCTTACCTAACATGCACTACCTACCACATATTCAGGAGACCGGTCAGGAGCAGAGCTTGTCCAGCTGGGGCGGTGCCCGCTGGTGGGAAAGTTCTGTTGGAAACCACTAGCCTATGGTAGGTCGGCGTCGGGTCTCGCCATCCAGCAAGGGAAGATCACCGCCATCTCACGAGAAAAACATGCACTACGCTAACGGGACTAATGACCAAAGCACACACTTACACACACACTTACACTAACATGCACTACACTACCACATATTCCGGGAGACTGGTCGGGAGCTTGAGCTTGTCCCGGCTGAGGGGACCACTGGTGGGAGAGTCCTGGTTGGGAAACCCAGTATAGCCGACGTAGTCGATGCGGATCTCGCCATCCAGCGGGAAGATCCTGCCATCTCCCGAAAAAACATACACTACCCTAACGGACTAATGACCAAAGCAGTTGACGCACCCGGAAACACGAAAAATCAATCAATTAATCCTCAGAACTGAAACGCCATTGTTGTGCATTGAATTCTGAATTTTTTAAGGCAAAGCTTTCATTTCCAGAGAAGTGTTCTGCCTTAGGCAAGGCTTGGGAGAGGACATGTGTACTCGCGCCCTCAGGCGGATGAGGGGTGGAGAAGAGGTAGCTCATAGTGAGACATGTGGCCCATGGACTGCTTTGATTAAACATATTTTTAACATATCATTTTCATTCAAATTCAAAACAATAATAAATCGTCACAAATTTGTATTGCGCTGCGCAAAAATAGTATTCAGAGCATTCTACTCGCGGTACACCCGCTGGTAAATACTTCTGACGGCGTCCATAACTTTCAAATAAATATCATTATTTTCTGTATTACTTTTATTTATTTATTTATTTATTTTACGTCAGAAAAACAGGTAAAAACTGCGTATGACGTACTATGGGAAAAGTAGATGTGTGCACATTTCAAAATTCTTGATCCTACCTTACTCATATACTACTTAAATTTTGAATTTTGAAAGGGAGAAAAAAACTCCCATGCAATAAAATCTATGTTCAAGGATAAACAAGCAATAAATTTTGAATTTTGAAATTTTGAAAGGAGAAAAAAACAAACTCCCATGTAATAAAATCTATTTTCAAAGATAAATAAGCAATAAATTTTGAATTTTGAAAGGAGAAAAAAACAAAAAACTCCATGTAATAAAATCTATTGTCAAAGATAAATAAGCAATAAATTTTAATCTTATTACTTCCTGCCATGACAACATGGAAATGATAATTTGAATAATTGTATTTCCCACTGAATTCTAGAAGACGTGCACAGAAAATGAAGTTACATTTATGTCAGAAGCAAAACAAGGGCCATCTCAGCATTTGCTCAATGGATCAGGAAACTGGACGAAAAACCTGATCGAGATAGGTCATTGACCTGGAGCTGTATTTACAATAGTTATTTACAGGTTGTTTATACTCATTTATACAGTCAAATGGTAAATAATGCATTATGTATCATTGTTAAAATTAATGTGACTTTTCTTGTTATGCTCAGTATAGTCTCTAATTGTATAGAAACAGTTATGCAGCAAACGATTTCACTGGGGATTTAAACTTTTCTATTGATTTAATCGTTTAATGTCATCTGGCAAGTGTTGTAAAATAATGTACATGTATTGTATGTGAATTTTTGTATGAGCTGTTGATACTGCCCCTGATGAATATGATTTCTACGTCAGTGTTATAATAACTTCTGCATTTTCTGAAAATATTCCCGCCCTTGAGCAAGTCATTTTTACAAAACCACTGATTCGTAAATAAAAGACACGTAATGGTAGAATTCCTAGATTAATGAAGAAACACATGAATCACGTGGGTGGGATTTGGTTATTATTCGTACAATTCGTTTTTGTAATCTAAAAGTCTGGGAGCTATAGATGTATTTCCCAGAATATTATGCCATATCTCAGGCGGAATGAACATTCATGAAGTATACAACGAGCAGTATGAAGGCTGACTGAATTTGCAAATTCTTAACGCGTAGCATAATGAACTTAATTTTGTGTTCAATTCATTTAAATGGACGTTCCATTTAAGGTTTGACTGAATTGAGAGACCAAAAAATTTTGTTGCCTTAACATCAGTCAATGGTACCTGTTCATTTCAATGGAGCACAATTGTTTATTTGAAATGGAAAACGCATTAAAACCGTTTTCTTTTCGTTTACTATTAATTTGTTATTTCGGAACCAATTTGAAACATCTGATATTGTACTATTTACGGTTTCTTTATTGCAAAGGATGTTCGTATCATCTGCAAGGAACTGTTTTTCCCGTTTTGAATCGTCGAGGGCATATCGTTTGTAAAGTAGGAACAGAATAGGGCCTAAAATCGATCTTGAGGAACTCCATGCAACGGGCAAAGAGTCGGAAAGGTGCGTACGTAATGTTCCATCATTCCAGTAAGGTATTTCAACTCTCTGAGATCGTTGTTTAAGGTACGAACATAACTCAATCTAGAGCAATACCACGAATTCCATGAAGGTAATTTGGAAAGTAAAATGTCATGATCAATGACGTCAAAGTTTTTGAAAGATCTAAAAATAACCCAATAGGTGCCTCGTTTTGATCTAATGATGAGGCGACATCTTTAGAAAAGAAAATATAGCTGTTTCCGTTGATTTTTATTTTCTAAATCCATGTTGGCAATCTGAAAGCGCGTCGTGTTTAGTGAAAGGTTTCCATTCGTACGTAAAAAATCTCTCTAATACTTTTGAAAAACTGATATGAGAAATGGGCCGATAATTTTGAATTTCATTTTGTTGCCTTTTTGAAAAGCGGCTTAATTTTAGTGTTTGAAAATATCTGAAACGTTCCCGTACATAAAAATGCATTAAATATGTAGTTAACGGATGTATAATGGCATACTGAGTCTTTAACAAAAGTCAGGAATTCATCTAAACCGGACGAATATTTATTTTAGTTTACCGATTATTTTAAGAATTTCATAGGAAGAAGTTTCGAAACGACATTGTGTCTAAAATTTTGAGTAGACTGTCTATTTTGAATTTTGTACTAGAAGACCCTTAGTGAGATCAGCAATTCTCGAAAAGTATTAGTTAAAAGATTAGCCACTGTTGCCGGATCGTTCACATTTATATCGTTATATTTAAAACAACATTCTCTCAGGTTTTCTAGTTGATTTGGTAGTATTATTTATTTATTCCACATTGCTTTAGTTTTATTATGAGTTCAAAATATCCTGATCGTTTTCATGCTTTTAGCCTGTCTTATGACTTTTCGTAACAATGTTTTGTATTTTTTAAGTAGATGAAATCTTGAGATACGTCATGACGTTTAGAAATAAAATAAGTACGTTTATTTTTTCACGATGTTCTAATTCCTTTTGTGATCCCAAATATTACTTTTTTGTGAAATGTTTAATTTTCTCTTTTTAATAGGAAGCATGCGTTAAAGAAATGAAAGCTTTAGGAAAAAAAAATTATATTTTCATTCGTGTCAATAGCGTTATAAACTGCCTCCATGATTCTTTCAGCAAGTAGTCCGTAAATAACTTTATATTAACTGTAGTAAATGCTCTGCATGCGTGTTTATTTATTGTGTCAGTATTCATGTTACTAGTAATTGTAAATTTGTGCATCATGGTCACTGTAACCTAGATTATTCGTTATTATTTCATATCTAGTTGTGGTTTTGTTAATTATAATTTGATCTATTGCTTGTTTGTGATTTAAAAGTATTCCATGTAAATTACGTTCATAATATCTAAATTAAAGAATGAATTAAATTGAGAAACCGCTCTTTTCATTAGGATTCGCTCAGAAAATCAATGTTGAAATCTCCATACAACAATGGATTTAAAGATAGATTACTAATTTTGTTCAGAGTTATCTCTAGATTTTCTACGAAATTGAAATAATCTAAAGCTTGCTTTGTTGGAGAGTCTGTAGATGCAAAGTAAGATAATTTTGAGCGTAAGATGTACAACTGTTATTTCAACTTTTTCAACTGCATATAAATTGAATTCTGACAAGAAGGTAGAATCAATATTATTTCTTATAAATACACGACCTCCGTAAGGGCCTTTATTTGATTCCTTGCTCTACAATATGATCCTGCAAGGTAAAAACTAGGAATTTGGAGTGTGTTTAGATCATTATGAGATACCAATGTTCTGTAAACAAGAACATCTATTTGCTGAGATCACACTCTAATGCTGCCTCGATAAATTCAATTTTATTTGAAAGAGATTGTACATTATGATGCTGTTTAGAAATAAGACTGTACTGCTTAGAAATAAGAGAATCACAAGTGCATTTCATCACTCACAACTATTCTTATTAGTAAAACATTAAATAGTTTATATGAATGTGTGTCACAACTTGCAGTACATTAATTTTCCACTTTCTCGCCTTAGGAAGTTCTTCGTAAGAAGAGACCGTTATATAATCGTTCGCCGGAAAACGGCGAGATTTTCAGATAGAAAAATTCTTAGTGCCGGGCTCTGGTTTTTACGATCTATTATTAGTGTCGGAACACTCCGATCTATTATTAGAGACAACAGTGAAAATAGCTTCATTCTGGAACCCAACTTCTGGTTTCTGACAACCCGTGTGAAATCGGGGTGATCGCGTCGAAAGATGTCACCGAACGGGATTGTGAAGATTATGTTGTAAGAACCACAGGGATCTGAAAGCCATGTTTATTCTCTGTTAATGCACAGTATATATTGGTGTTACTTTTTAATCCAACGCAGTGGAAAAAATACATTGTAACGTAAAGCATAATGAAGTCGTCATGGAAGTCAAAGAAAAATGATCTCTTTGTGAGTTAAATTGGATACCAAATTTGAGTTAACCAATTTCAGTTGCTCAAAATCTTGATATGTTAACTTAAAATCCCAAGTGAAATCGTTTCTGCTGCATAACTGTTTCTATACAATTAGAGACTATACTGAGCATTCCAAGAAATGTAACATTAATTTTAACAATGATACAATGCATTATTTACCATTTTAATTGTATAAATGTGTATAAAGAACCTGTAACAAGTATTGTATTGCAGCCTCCGGGTCAATGACTCCTATCTCGATCAGGTTTTTTCGTCCATTTCCCCTGATCCATTGAGCAAATGCTAAATGGCCCCCTTTTTTTGCTTCTGGACATAAATGTAACTTCTTTTTCTGTGACGTCTTCTAAATTCAGTGGGAAATACAATTATTCAAATTATCGTTTCCATGTTGTCGCGGCGGAAGTATTATTCGAAGGACAACATTAATAACAACCAAAATTTATTTTCTTTTTATCTTTAAAATAGATTTTATTACATGAGTGCTTTTTCCCCGAAATTCAAGTAGTATATGACTTAGTGTAGGGATCACAGAATTTTGAAAATGTGCACACAATTCATTTTTCTCCATAGCACGTTATACGCAGTTTTTAACTGTCTTCTTTAATTTAAAATAAATAAATAAATAAATAAATAAATAAATAAATAAATAAATAAATAAATAAATAAATAAATAAATAAATAAATAAATAAATAAATAAATAAATAAATAAATAAATAAATAAATAAATAAATAAATAAATAAATAAATAAATAAATAAATAAATAAATAAATAATAAACCTAAAATCAAACTTCAAATGTGTCATTTGAGATGATGATCTGGGGAGAAGGGGTAGCTCCCTAATCTTTGACATCTTTTCCGGCACCGGTGAGCAGCGGAGCATCCAGCCGCGCGCTGCTTCATCTGGCTGCGTTGTCCCCTGGCGAGGCAGCGAGGCGTTGAGTGACGTCCCTGGCAGAGCGCTGGGTGACGCAGCCTCCTGACTTGAAGAAACCGTTGCTGGCGCTGTCTTCCAGACGCTGCGGCGCTCCTGGGCCGTGCTTCTCGTCGCACGCGCCCCCATCCGCGTCCCGCGCGCGCTGATATCTTCCCGAGTTCACTGCTCTCCAGCGGCGCACCCACGCCGGCGCGGATTGCCTGCGACACGTTGCACGTAGAGGGCGACGAAGTAAACGGACGTTCCTCTGCAAATGGTGTCCCCGCGACCGCGGTGCGAAATCGCATGGCTCATGCGTCAGTAACAGGAGGAACCGTGCCAACGGCTTTGACTGCCTAGAGCCCAAGGAACGGTACAAGCGATGTCGGTTTGTTCAAGGTAGGTTGAGTTCAGTCGCTGTCTGGAGGAGAATTCCGGCTGCTCTGATCGGTAGTTTTCCATGGTTTCTCCGATCAACAACAGGCGGATGCCGGAGCAGTATCCTACCAAACGGGCCACGGACCGCGCACGATCTGTCCTTCCTCTTCCTTGTCCCATCCCCCCCTTACACGCTTACTAACATGCCTACACTACCACATATTCCGGGAGACCGGTCAGGGCTTAGAGCTTGTCCAGCTGGGGCAATTGCCCGCTGGTGGGAAAGTTCTGGTTAGGGGGAAACCGCACTAGCCTATGGTAGGTCGGCGTCGGGTCTCGCCATCCAGCAAGGGAAGATCACCGCCATCTCACGAGAAAAACATGCACTACGCTAACGGGACTAATGACCAAAGCAGTTGACGTGCCCGGAAACACGAAAAAATTTAAATCAATCAAATCGATGAAGACCGCGAGAATGTTGGAGCGGTATCCTAAAAACCGGGCCATGGACTGGGCGCGACCTTTCCTTCCTCTTCCTTGTCCTATCCTCTCCCCGTACCTACACCATTTATACTTATTTACACTACACACTCGTACATGCCGAGAGACCGGTACAGAGCTTATAGCTTGTACCAACTGGGGAGATGGCTGGTTGGGGAAAACCCCGCTAGCCGTAGGTAGCTGTAGGTCGGCGCTGGACCTCACTTTCCAGCGAGAAAAGACCACCATTACCTCTCGAGGAAAGCATGCACCACGTACACTTGGTGGACTAATGACCTTAACAGTTGACCCGTCCGGAATCAGTCGGTTCGTTCAGAGTAGGTAACGGCAATTTGCAATGAAAATCATAAATTAGTCTGATATTGAAAGTAGTTCCTGAAAAGTAACTTACGCTAGTTGAACCTTATTCTGTATAGCTTGTCACCATTGACTGCAGAAAAGAATATGTTCAATCAATGCTTGGAACAAAGAGAGTCTAACAAATATTTAAAAACGTAATTTTCAACTCATTAATTTTTATTGTAACGTCGCGATTAAAACAAACCAACTAATAATCTGACTATAAAAATAACAAAATAGTGTAGGATGAAATCGGAAACATTCTACTTATTAGATAATTTTAAAAAATCTAAATAAAAACCCAGGTGGCTTAGGGCATCAACTGATGACACTGCAGTGCCTATGACTCGGAGATTCTAGGGTTCGAGTCCCGATGATGGCAGGATTTTCGACTACAGTTAGATAGCTACGACGAAGTCAGGCGCTATGTGGAGAATTCTAGGGGGCGACTGCTCTGATTCTGTGTTTTTTCTGATCAAAACTAGACGAATATCGGAGCAGTTCCCTAACAGTCGGCCCATGGACCACGCGTGAACTTTCATTCCTCTTCCTTGCCCTATCCTTACCCCTTTCTCTCTCTCTCTCTCTCTCTATATATTGTGACCGCCCGTTTTCTTAGATTCCGAAAACGTGTCACATACCGCCCTAAAGCGAGGGGAAAGATATTTTGAACGCGCGCCAAGCGGATGGATTTGGAATGATAATTAAATTTAGAACAGAGAGACCGCCACCTTATACCAAGGGGGAGACCGGAGGTCGGATGAAAAAAAAGTTCTTTCTGAAGGTAGCAGCTGAACTGGGCGGACGTATGGAAAACGGTACCCCAGGAAGTGACATTGCAGGGTTTTCAGTTTTTGAAACTTTTTGGGGAAAACTCTTCAGAAGCCAAAAGGGGAATTATTCTTTATAAATTGTTTTAAAATAATCTTAAAAAAATAAAAAGAAACGTTATGAATTTAAAATGGAAGAATTGGGGAGGGGGTTTTGAATAGATGGCAGAAATTAAACTTTTTTCTTTTCCCAGTTTTTTCTCTCATGCCTTATATTTAAATACTTCTTAAATTTGGGTTTCGTATAAAAGGGTGATTCGGGATTCATTTCCTCTGAATACCCAGGGTTTAAATGTAATAAAAATAAAGTAAAATTCATATGAGAGTTTTCCCTTAAAACAAAGAAAAAAGGCGATTTCTGAGAAAAAAGGCGCTCCCCCGAGGCCACGACGCTTCAAGGCCAAGCAGCTCGGGAAAGGTGTAAAAGGAAGAAAGTGGACTGCTCTCGCCGAAACACAGAAAGGTCTTTCCCAAATAAAATGTTTTGTGGGGATAGGGTATTATTTAATAAAAGCTCATTCTGTATCTATCACGTAGAAAAAAAAAGGGGGGAAAAGTTTACCCCCCTTAAAAAGATAAGAAAAAAAGTACATTTGTTTGATTTTAATACGTGAGAACAAAATCAATTTTTTCTTTAAAAAAGGATTTAAAGATCAAATATTGTAATATAGTGATTAAGAGTTTGTGAAGGGTATAATTATAATTAGTAATTTCTGGATTTTAGAGGAAAAGTTTTTTTGTTGAAAAAGTAATTTTAAAGGGGAAAAATTTTAAATTTTTTGATTTTCAATGTTGTTTTTTCAAATTTGTAAAGTAATATTTTAACATTTTTTTCAATTTCTAAAAGTGTGTTTGTTAAAAAAAATTTTTTAGATGGGGGAAATTGTGTATTGTGTTTTAGTTTTTTTTCGTAAGTATTCTGTATTTGATTTTTCTTTTTGCCATTTTTTGTATTTTAAAAGCAAATATTTTTAGAATATTTTTCTGAATTTGGATGATTCTCACGAGTTGTTTGTAATTTTGCACCCAACCCAAAAACGATTTTCCCGACCCTGCCCCAATTTTTTTTTTTTGTGCCCACTGGGACGTCTATACTGACTGTCGCCATCTGGTGGTGTTTCGCCCCCCCCAAGACTCTCAGGTCGGTGCGGGTTTAGGGCTTGCCGCCCCCTGTGGTCGAATTGGGCGCCCATAAGCGGGGCTCGATTTTTGGGATGCTTTTAACAAACTCTTTGGGAAAAACTGAGACCAAAATTTGTGTAACAAAAATTACTATACAATTGAATAAAGTTCACTAAAATTTCTGACAAGGTTGCAGAGTAAAAAGGTGTTGAGTAAAGGTTTTATTTCGGGAGGGGTTTTTTTTTTCGAAAGGAAATTTTATTTTTGGGGTTTTATCGTTTAAAAGTGTCTGGTATTTCTTGTAAAATTTTTTGGAGAGGTGTATGGGTTGGGAAAAATTATTGATTCTAGGGTTAATAGATTCAAAATGGCAGATAAGTAAAACGTGGTGGGAATTTCCCTAGTAAGGAATTTTGAGGAATCAGATAATAAGAAAGGGGGGGACAATCACCAGGTACGATGATCGGAGGAAACGACAGGAAAACGGGCGGCAGGAAAAACTGTGAGACGCCCCGGAAAAATCACAGCCAACCCCCAAACGAGATCGGGAAGGGGAAGGGGCAAAAAACCCTAAAAAATTTCAATGATGAAAATTTAACAATTTGCAACAAAGATGGATTAATGAAAGGGGGGAAAAAAAGAGAAACCAAAAAAAAAGGGGGTTTTTTGGAAACTAAACTAGGAAAAAAATTATTTTGGAAACCCCAAATAGGAGAAAAGTTTTTTGGAAACTAAATTAGAGGAGAAAAACCCGAAATAAATTTTTAAACAAATTGGGAAAATAACTGGGCAAAAAATGTTGGAAACAAATTCACGGAATTCGACACGAAAAGAAGAAAAAAAGGGAAAAAAAGAAAATTTAAAAAAATTTTGAATTGGGGAGCAGTGGAAGGTCAAATTTTAAAGGCAGTTAAACAAGAATTCCCGGAAACCCAAAACGAAAAATTCACGGAGCTGGTTTGAATTAGAAAAAAAGGTTGATCAAGTAACAAAAGAATTTGAAAATGGATCGAAACAAATCGGATCTTATAACCCCGTATCCGGGGCAGTTGAGGAGAACAAGGGGTAAAAAATTTCCCAAAAATTGTTACTGAAAAAGTTCGGGTTCAAGCTAAAAAATTAGATAGGGGAAAAAGGCTTTTTCTGAAAATGGCGTTCTACAACATCAAATTAATGCATATAAAAAGAAATGAACTGAAAATCAATTAAAAATTTCCCCAAAAGGGGGGAAGTTTTCAGCCCTTGTTTCTTCCTTACCTAATTTCGGGCAGGGAATGAAAATCCTTATTTATGAAAGAGGTAGAAAATTTCTTTTCTTTAAATTTGTTTGGACAGTAAAAAAATGAACATCAGATGTTGGGGGAAAGCAGAATCTGGGCAGATAGTTTGGGAGAGTTTCCCAAAATTATCGAACCAAAAGAAAAATTTTATTCAGTATTGGAATAACAAACCCAAAATAATTTTAAATTTAAGTAATTTTGGTACGGGGAAAAAGGGGTTTGATGTCCAGGGGAATATGCAACGGAGAAATTATTTTTCAAATTATGTCCAAAAACGATCCCGGGATGAAGAAATTGTCTGTTTTTAATGTTTTTCCTTCCTCGACCAAAATTTGCTTAAAATCACTTCCCAAATTTCCCCTGAAAATTAAAAAGCATGGTATGTTTCGGTTTAAATTAAAGGGAAAAAAGGGAAAATCCAAGGGTGTAAATGGTAAAGATGCGGCAGAAAAAATTGAAAAACCCAGCGGGTTACAAAAAAACTTAAAAAAAACCTTTAAAACTGAAAAGACAGGACCTCGTCTAGGGATGAAATAAAAAAAAATTTATTGATGAGGTTTTCCCAAACCCCAAATACGGCCCAAAGAATTCCGGACGAGTCGGAAAATTAGAAAGGGTTTTTTCGACCGCCATCCCCCAAACCAAATAGAACAATCTAGTGAAGAAGGGTGGCGATTTATCAATCAATTAATTCATTTGATGAAACCTGGAACGAAAAAAACAAAGGATCGGACCCAGGAGGCAGTGTGAAATTAAAATTAATGGGGGGTGTTGATACTTCATTGTCAGGTTGTGAAATTTCCCGTCATAGCTGAAATTTGTTGCATAATTAAAAACAAAGTGGAGGCCCCCTTTTGCCGCTCGAAATCTCTAAAGGGTGCGAATGGGAAAAAAATCAAAACCAATAACAAGAAGTTTTTTTGGAAATAGAGTAGGCAAAAATAAGTATAAAGGTTGTCTTGTATGAATTTTTATATCCACTCATCGGGAGTCGATTTCATAAAACAACACGGGTTTTTATCAATTTGAGAACAATATTTAATTTTGAAAGAATAATCGCAGGATCTTGAATTCATTCATTCATGGAATTACGGGGGAGCAAATTTTTTGGGAGGAAGAAGAGTAAACCCAAAATTTTTTGAGTGTCGGAAACGATAATCTAAAGCATATCAGAAAAAAATTTTTGAAGTATTGCTTGGAATAAAAAGGTTTTTTAAAAGAAGAATCAGAAAAAGATTTTCAATTCGAAATAAATTAAAGAAAAACCCCATTGGTTACCAATAGCTTTCCCAAAACAAGGAAGGGGTGGATACGCTTTTTTCCCCATGGTCAAAGATGATATTCATGAGTCCAAAACCCCCTTATCTAAATCCGAAGTGCCGTAGAAAAGAGTAATGGGGAAAATAAAGGGTTTTGTTTAGATGCAAGGCGATTGATCGTCCTTACCGACGAGACAGACCGTTGCGGGGAGATTTAACTAATCAAATTTTGGCATCGGGTTAGTTCAACCGACCACTGCATCTTTGGCAAATACATAGCACTGAATGTGACTATCAGGTTTTTTCCCGGGAATTTTTTTATTCTTCAAAAAAAATGCCTTTGGACTCAAAGAAAGTGCATCTGTTTGCAATGTCTAGACAATATCTTGGCAGAGAGATGTCCAGCGATGTTTTTATCTATATTGATGACGTGTTGTATTCTGACATTTGAAAAACACGGTAACTAATTTTTTTGAAACTCTGATTGAAAATAATTTAAATGAATTTGGAGAAAAGTAATTTCTATAAACAAGTTAAGTTCCCAAAGGGATGTGTGACGTTAACGGGTAAAAAAGAATATGGAAAGATGCGGAGATAGATAAATTTCACCCCCAAAAAACGAAACAACTTAAAAATTTGTTAGGGTTTCTCAATTATTACCCCGTTTTTCCTAATTTCGCCATGCACTTTAAAAATTTCTCCGTGCTGCGAAACACTAGATGAAAGTGGGGAAAACAACAAAAACAATTTACGTTTTCGACCATTTAAGAATAAAAATTTTGGGAAAATGATGAAACAAACAAACAGATAAAGAAACAAGAATCATGTAAAAAAAAAAAAACAAGAGGAGAAAGAAAGGGAGAAAAAGAAAGGGAAAATGAGGGAAAAAACAAGGAGTAGGATACAAAAGGGGAAAAAAGATTTACGTTCTAAAACAAAAAAAGAAGAGCATAAATTTTTTTAAAAGATTTTACGGGAAGAAAACAAACCATAAAATTTTTTTCGAAAAAAAGGGTTATTGACCGCCCGTTTTCTTAGATTCCAAAAAGTTCAAAACTTCCCTAAAAAAACGGGGAAAATATTTTTAACCCCCCAACGCGGATGGATATTTGGAAATAATGAATTTAGAAAAAGAGACCCCCCCTTATAAAAGGGGGGAGACCGGGGGTCGTGAAGAAAAGTTCTTTCTGAAGGTAGCAGCTGCGGGGACGTATGGAAAACGTACCCGGAAGTGACATTGCAGGGGTTTTAGTTTGCCTTTTTTAGAAAAATCTTCTAGAAGAAGAAATAAATTTTTCTATTATAAAAGTTTTAAAAATAATCTTAAAAAAAGGTAATAAGAAAAAATTATGAAATTTTAATGGAAGAATTAGGGTGGAGTTTTAATAAAGGCAAAATTTAAAAGCTTGCATTCATTTCTTTTCCCGTTTTTTTTTTCTCACATGCTTTTCTTATTTTTCTCTCTTTAAGTTGGTGTTCGTATGGGGTGATCTCTGGTTTATTTCCTTGAAACGTTTGGGCTTTAATGAAAAAAAGTAAAATTCATTAAGTATTCAAGCCAAAAAAACGCAAAGGAAGAAGGCGTTTTGGGGCCCGGGGTTCTCACCCCACCCGCCTTCGGCCGAAGCAGTCGTGGAAAAGGGGTGAAGGAAGCAAAATGGACTGTCTACGCGGCAGGCACAGGTCGTTCCAAAAAAAATTTTTAGGTAAGGTTAGTTTTAAAAAGAAAGCTATTTTTTTTATCAGAGAAAAAAAAGGATAAAGATTTCCGCAAAAGATAAGAAAAATAAAAATACATTTTTTTCCCACCCTTTCTGAGAACAGAATCTTTTCAAAAGGTTTCAAGATCAAAATTTTTAATATAGTGATTAAGGTTTTTGTAAGAGTATAATTATAATAATAAATTTCTGGATTTTTAAAAGAAAAAAGTTTCCTTTTTTTTAAAAAAAAAATTTAAAGGGGAAAAATTTAATTTTTTATTTTCAATTGTTTTCTTTCAAATTTTGTAAAATAATATTTTAACGTTTTTTCAATTTTGAAAGTGTTTGTTAAAAATTGGGTTAGAGAAAGTAGGAAATTGTGTATTGTGTTATTATGTTTTTTTTTTTAGTCAAGGTATTCTGATTTGATTTTTCTTATGTCCATTGTATGTTTTTCAAAGCAGCCAATTTTTAGAATATATTCTGAATTTTTTAAAAATGATTCTCACCCAGTTGTTTGTAATTTTGCATCCCAAACCCTAAACGATCTTCGACCCCGCCCCCCAATTTTTTTTTTTATTTGTCCCCACTGGGGCGTTTACTGACTAGTCGACCATCTGGGGTTTTTTCCCACCCCCAAGACGTCTCAGGTCGGTGCTGTACGGGTTTAGCACGACTGGCTCATTTTAAATATATATATATATATATATATATATATATATATATAATATATTTTGTTGTGTGTGTGTATGTGTGTGTGTGTTATAAAACATGCGCCCCACAAATGGGGGGACCCAGTGTAGGTCGATGCCGATCATGTCCACGGAAGAAGAACAACACAACCCCGTGATAAAAACACGCACGGGGCTGTAAGACAAATGATGCGGCCTGAAACATAGTAATTAGTCAATCAATTAAAAAAAGTCTAATTCATTTTAACAATATTATTACTTGTACTTAATTTTTTTTTTTAATTCGGGTAAATAATTTTGCTGAGTGTTTTGGGGTTGCTGAAAATTCGAAATTTTATTTTTTTCTTTTATATAACGAAATTTTAACTTTATGATGTAAAACCTTAAGTCCCTACAGTAATTTCGTTTAATTATTTATCCGTCAAGAAATTTTTGTGGACATTTGGGTTTTTCAAATTAATTCGGTTCCCTTTATAATTTCAGAATGTCTCGCGCGCCAAGTGCCTAGCAATTTTAATGGCGAAAAAAATATGTCTGCCGGGAGCGGAAAAAACGTGCTTCTTGATACTCCTAAATACGTTTTGCCCCCGCCTCTTGTACAGCCCAGGTGCAGCGATATTTTAAAAGCCCAGTTTTAAGGGACACCCAGTTCGCTGGCTTTGTTCTTGGCGTCGAAAATTCGAGGGCGCTCATAGTCAGCTGGAAGAACCTTCGTAAACCCATTGGTTCTTGTTTCTATCGTTCATTTTCCCGCACGTCATACGCAGTTTTTTAAATGCTTTTTTAAAGTAAAATAAATAAATAAATAAATTTAAATAGACCGGTGACTTTCTCATATTATTGTCTTTAATTTAACCCTACCATCGGTTAACATTGAAAAAAAAATTTAAACTCGGAAGAAAATTCCATTTAGTGTGTCTGTTTCCAATCGGTTCCCGCGGTCCTCAAAATTTTTTCTCCTCTCCTATGCCCTTCCCTCTTCTTCCTCCGTCACCCTCTTCTTCTTCTTTCATCTTCCGGTCTTCCTCCTCTCTTCTCCTCCCACTTATTCCTTCTTCTCCCTCCTCTTCTTTTCATCTTCCTCTTCTCGTCTCTCTTCCTCACCCCTTCTATCCTCTCCCTTCCTTTCTCATCTCCTTTATTTCCCTCTTCACCTTTCTTCCTTCACCCTCCTCTTCTTCATCTTTTCTCTTTCTCTTCCTCGCCCTTTCTATCTTCTCCCCCCCCTCCCTTTTTCTTCACCATCCTTTTTTTCATCCTCTCTTCTCTCTTCTCCTGTTCTCGTCTCTCTCATTTCTCTCACTGTACACCCTTTGGCTATGACCACCGAGATGCTAGGCCTCCGCCGTTTGTACTGACGTCACCGTAGTCGATACATCCGTGGTCAGGTGAAGGCACTGCAGCATGAGCTGTCTATAATTGTGGAGCATTAAACAATCAAATTACGCTTCATATCAACGCCGAATAAAAGTAATCATCAGCAAAGTTTGTTATAAAATGGAGTTCAAAGACCTATTATACAAAACAATAATAGTTTCAGTAAAATTGAATTGAAATAAAAATTGAACAACTATATATCTTCTAGTTTACTGGTATCACAAGTACCCAAAATTTATGTATTTGTATTACCGTTATTCTATTTGAAATAAATATTGTAATGTAATAGTGGAATAAAAATTGAACTTGTATTGCTTCTATTTTACTAGTATTACATTGTACCCAAAAGTTGTGCATTTGTATTACCCGATATTCTATTTACATATTACTATAATATAATCTGAAATAATAAATAAATAACATGTATTAAGGTTGAACTTAAATGTTATGTAAATATACTGTGTCAATATTCGTTTAAGATTTTATATGTAAAATGCTTTATCTTAATATTAGTAATTACTATTTGAACAGTTAAAACCAGTAGCAGTTTCTAATCTCACTACCACCATTCACGACGCAATTGGAAAATTGATGCAAAGTACATCTTACCTTACTGTAACGATTTGGCTTGAATTCTCGTTTGACATTGCGAACTCATGTTTCCATTATATCACGATTGTGTAAAGGAAACCCAAAGGTTGGCACATTTCATAAATATCTTTGCAATTCATCACAGAGGGTCCATGCGGCATCTTTAATTTACAAATTAAAATAATAAATCGTGTACAACATAATTGATACAGCCGAAAACTCTTCAGCATTTCTTTAAACGATATCTTCAGTAGCAACAGATAATATCCCATCACATTGTACAGAATGAAATTGTTTCAACCCACGTTGTAGTAGGCTTCGCTCGGCTTCAACACCCTGCCCTGCAACTCGTGGCGTCTCAGACTTTTCAAATACAAGTACCTCGCCCAGGCCTTGCCTTTCCTCTTTGTGTCCACGCTTTGACCCTTCTCTCCTCTCCATTCTCCTCCTCATGGCCCAACGCTGTCCCCTCTCCCTCATCCCCCTCTCCTTCTCTTTCTCTCTCTCTCTCTCTCTCTCTCTCTCTCCCTCCGTTTTCCACACACAGTACATTGCATTGCGTACGTGAGCAAAGTAGCACAAATGTTACATGGCACCTCCACCTGTATATGAATCGAAACAATCAAGGCAACATTTTTATCAGCAAATAATTGCTTATTGAGTCCATTAATACCAATTTAAAACTTAATGTAAACGTGATTTTATTTACATCCGTTGGACCCAGAAAACACCTAAAACCTGAGACATTTGTGTGTATGTGTATATGGAGGGGGAGGGAGAAGAACACATCCTGTAGAATGATGATTGCAAGTGTACGTATCTGTCCATCTAGTATCTATCTATGCCGAATATTAAACAACGCGCATCTGTTTTGTTTCGCAGAGAAATGCAACACTCCGAAGTTGAAGTTTGCGCGGAGGAAGCGATTCTGAGCTTCCATTTGGACTAGCGTTTAGCGGTTCCAAACGTTTACTTTGCCAATCGAAGTGGAGCAAGAGGGTGAATGCCCCATGGGGAAGGAAATGGCCAACCAGCAACGTTTTCAACTGCCCATTTCTCATCGTGACTTCAATTTGACTGGTGGCGAAATTTTGCAACGAGGACAAAGTTACTGTTATTGAAACAACAGTAAAATTCATGCCAAAGCTGAAGAGCATATTGCAAGTATGTATAATCTAGTTATTCCGACGAGAGCTCTGAGAAAGACCACAATATGTTGGCGAAATAGTCAGCCACCGCGACAAGACGCGGCTCGTCCGGATAGCCTACATAATATTAAAACTTCGGCCGCGGAAGCCTACACAATCACATCTTAGAAACACAATCACACAACTTTTTTTTAATTATCTATTTAAGGACGCCTTATTAACAGCTAGGTCATTGGCGACCACAGTTATAAAAATACAGTATTTACAAGTTCACATACTAGTTACACATTTTCATGGGATACACAACACAAATCCTAAATCTAGAGTTATACATAGGGCAGACAATGTATAGTCATTAGCTAAATACTATTTAGCATATTAAATTTGGTGAGGAGTTCTATTATTTTCTTTTGACCGGGATTAGAATTGAATATACACTGGAGATTATCATTGATGCTAAGATTTGTTCTCACAGTTGACATCAAGTGGCAATCAACTATAATATGCTTCGTGGAAACTGGGAGTCCGCAATTTGGGCAAGGATCAGGAGTAGCCTTTTTAATTAGGTAGCTGTGACTGAGTTTAAAATGTCCTATACGGAGTCTGATTATAACCACTTAATGTCTTCTGCTAAGCCTAATGGAAGTGATGGGAGATTCCTTGATATTCTTCCTAACTGCTTGTAATTTGGAAGGTAACATTTTCCAGTTCCGGTCCCAAAGTTCCTTAACTGCAAGTAAGAGGTAGTTTTTAAAGTCGGGGAGTGTGCCGCTAGCTTCAGTATCAATTTCAGGGAGAGAGATTGCTGCCTCACAGCTGCATCCGCTTCTTCATTGCCCTGGATGCCTATATGAGAAGGAAGCCAAGCTATTGTAACGCGATATCCTTTAATTAATAATGAAACAAATGAAAAATTATGAATGTGTATTGCAAATATCTGCAATATTGTTTTTTAAATAGCATTAAAGAAAACTCCAAAGACGAACTGCTGTAAAATATTGTGTTTCTGAACGTACTATTTTTTTGTACAGAATCCTTGTATCTTATGTACTTGTTTAATTCGTCCCTATTTTATCATTATTTTCGGCAGTAACTGCTGAACGTTTATCTAGATATTCAGTTACATGGTTCTTCAAACACCAACAACGCGAAATTAAAAATTATATTATAATTAGGCAATCACATAGCTCGACCCTTTCAAATCAATGATGGCTCTAAAAGTATAGTAAATAAATTTTCATTATGAATTGAAGGGCTCGTAGCAACACATTTCTAACCCACATTTGTTTAAATGTAAATGTAAATAAAAGATGTCTGGTATCAATAATATCTATATTTTCACTTAAGATCTTTTCGATCGCGTAGGGATCATCATCGAGCTACCTTGCAGCTTGTTATCTTGTACAATATTTTATACCAGACAGCATTTGTTATTTATATTTATATAAGAAGGTATCTATATTACCAATGATCTAATTAATTTGTGTAAATTTTGTCATCCAGAGAAAAATATTAAATTTTTGTAATTATTGGCATGTTTAGTATGTGTGTAGGCTTCTTGCTGTTTCTATACGCACATTACATTCTCGCTACGGAGTAGAGAGAAAGTTATGTAATGCTGCGCGAAAAAGACGAGAATTTACGGCAGAAAAACTCCTATTACAGAATTTTGATACCACGAAAAAGTGGATAAATCCAGTTGCTAAATTTAAAAAAATCCTCTAACACATGGTGTAGCCAGTTCATGTTTTGTGGGTCCTTGATACCGAAAAATCGAATGACAGCAAAACGTCCGTCTGTCTGTGTGTCAACAACGCTAGCCGCTAAACCGTTCAGCGGATTTTCTCCAAAATTGATATTCCCCAATCAATCTGGCTGATGTCGCGGCCCACTGAACTTGACGCCGATGTTTCAATTTTGAGGGCACTTTACAATAAGCCCCTGGAACATTTTCAAAATAATGTCTCCATGGTTTTTATTAAATTTTGTTGTTGAATAGTGTGAAGGACGTTTTAGAGCAGGTCTCAAGTTCGTTAAAAATTCTAATTTTTCGAAAATTGCAGAAATTCAAATTTTTTCGGCGTCTTCCTACAACTAGATGGAGGACTGTCTATGAAGATAGAGATTTTTTCCTCAATGAAATCTGTTCCTTAATATATTTTGAAATAAGGTCATGTACAATTTTCCAAAATTTTAATGCTTTTCGCGTCATTTTGGGCGAGAAAGTACGTGGTGCTTTTCAACCGTTAGTTGTTTATTATCACGTTGGTACAGCGTTTGAATAAGTTTTGTTTGTGGTGTTGTATTGGTATTATCATAATTTTGGATATGTGAAATGTGAATTATCAGAGTAAGTTTTCACATACTCTTCATTCAATTAAAAAGTAGAATTGTGATTCTACAATTTTTTTCATCTCAAAGAGACAGTGATAATTTTTCTGAGGACATGATTTGATGCCTTCATAAATTTTCTATTAATATTCGTGGTTCTTCATAATGTAATACGTACTATAGAAAAAGTCTTGTAACAGGAAAAAAGTCCGATTTTTCGAATCTGAATCTGAACCTCGCTCACATTTTTTTCTGAAGACTTTCATGAGGTGGCGGATGGATTAATGGATTCAATATGCCACATTGCAATATTAGGTATCCGTTACAAATATTAAGAAAAGGTATCTACTTTTATAGCAACACTATTGTATTTAAAATCACTATTGTCACATTGAAACATAATTACATTCAATAAACACCCATCATGTCACAGTAATTATTTCCCCACTACGGTTGTGACTCGTAATATTCAACTTATCGACTACATAAATGTAAGTGCCGATTAGGTCGAAAAGGAGATAAGTGTCGATAAGTGAACCTTGGAGATTAATTGACATGCCACTTGTAGTAAATGAACTGTCTACTCGAAGAGCCTTGAATTCGCAAACGTTCAGAGTTCGTTGTCCTCTCTCCCTCTCTCTCCTCTCCGTGTCTCTCTCCCTCTCTCTCCTCTCCCTGTCTCTCTCCCCTCCTCTCTTCTCCCCTCTTCTCTTCTTTTCCCTCTCTACACACACACACACACACACATATGGTCTCCCTTTCCTCTCCCAAGTTTTGATTACATTTCAACGCGTGAATTATTCCCAACTGCTTTGCGCTCTCCTCAGAGCAAAAAGTGTGAACTTTCATTTACCACCTCTTGGGAACTACGAAGTATGAATTTCATTTGCCCAACTTTTTCATTGCGTACTCGTCATGGTAAGCATGTGTTGCAAACACCTTAAAACCATGTACTCTTTAATTAAAAAGGTCGGTGTATCTTATGTGCGTAGCAGAGAGAAAAAAGAACATGTCGAGATATATTTTGGCAATCCCTGATATAGAAAAAAAATTATATTTTCGAAATCAGTCCATTCAATTCTCACTACTATAAAATCAATTCACATTCAATTCTGACAACTATAAAATACGAGAAAGCAAATTACTACGTGTGGCACCAAGAAAATCCACTATTTAGACATCAGGAACTTAGAAAGCCCTTTTTCTATCAAAGTATGGAGTTTTACCTGCAACATAATATTCTTTTACTACATAGTAAATACGAAAGTAAAAATATTATTTACAACACATTTGTGCGCTTGATTAAATGTATCAAATTTTCTTCGCCCCTGATATTCCCTGGTGAGAGAAGGAAAGTGGTGGGGAAAGGACGAGGTCGTGAGGTTGGCGAGAGTGGAGGTTAGGGAGGAGGGGTGCATATGAGGTTGGGGGGGCGTGTGGGGACGGAAATGGGAGTGAGGAAGTGTGGGCTGGAACGCGCAATTACTGAGGAGGGTCTGAGGGTGGTATTTAGAAAGGGGAAGACATGGGGAGTCGTGAGGGTTGGGGGTGGGAGGAGCGGGGTAGTGGGATGATAAGGTGGCAGGGAGAAGGGGGGCGGGGTTAGGGGGGGGGTGGAAGTGATTGACTAGAGGGTGAAGGGGGGGAAGGAAAGGCGATATGGGAAGCGTGGGGACGGGGTGTGGCGGGAGAGGAGGGGAGCGAAGACGCCGAGTGCGACGCTGAGCGGTTAGTGGGCGCGCGTGAAGGGCGGAAGACAGTTGAAAGGGCGGGTCAGGGAGGGCATGAAGGGAAGAAGGGCGGGGTAGTGTGAGAAAGCATACGGAGCCACCGGGAGCGGTAGCTCAGTGCATGCTTAACTGATGTCACTGCAGCGCCTCTGACCGGAAAGTTCCTAGGTTCCAGTCCTGACGACGGCAGGATTTTCGACACTAGCTTTTCAACTAGGTCGGATTCAGTCGCTGTCTGGAGGAGAATTCTAGCGACCGGCTGCTCTGGTCGGTAGTTTTCCGTGGTTTCTCCCATCAACACCAGGCGAATGCCGGAGCAGTACCTCACAAACGGCACAGACCGCGCGCGATCTTTCCTTCCTCTTCCTTGTCCTATCCTCTCCCCTTACACACACACACACACTTACACTAACATGCACTACACTACCACATATTCCGGGAGACCGGTCGGGAGCTTAGAGCTCGTCTCGACTGGGGCGGTGCCCCTCTGGTGGGAGAATCCTGGTTAGGGGGAAACCCCACTAGCTGACGGATCTCGCCATCCGGCGGGGGAAGATCATCGCCATCTCCCGAGAAAAAACATGAACTACACTAACGGGACTAATGACCAAAGCAGCTGACGCGCCCGGAAACACGAAAAAATCAATCAATGAATCCTACGGAGCCAGGGAGTGGGCGGTGGCGGGGGCATTGGAAAGCGCCCGCCCGGAGCGGCTGGGACCGGTTCGCGCGCGCCAGCCAGTGCCCAGCGCCAGCCAACGCCTCCGCCATCGACCTGTTGTCTCGCGGCGCAGGTGGCCGGCGGCCGCACGCGCTATTGACTGGGAGGCCCGCGAACCCCAAGGTAGCGCCAGCGCGGCCCTCTCCACAACCATCAAAATGCATTTATCCACGTTAGCATAGGCTTGGTTTGGTTTGGTTTTTTCGTGTTTCCGGGCGCGTCAACTGCTTCCGTCATTAGTCCCGTTAGTGCAGTGCATGTTTTTTTCGGGAGATGGCGGTGAGCTTCCCCCGCTGGATGGCGAGATCCGGCGCCGACCTACCGTCGGCTAGTGGAGTTTCCCCCTAACCAGGACTCTCCCACCAGCGGGGCACCGCCCCAGCCGGACAAGCTCTAAGCTCCCAACCGGTCTCCCGGAATATGTGGTAGTGTAGAGCATGTTAGTGTAAGTGTGTGTGTGTGTGTGTAAGGGGAGAGGATAGGACAAGGAAGGGGAAGGAAAGATCGCGCGCGGTCCGTGACCCGTTTAGTAGGGTACTGATCCGGCATTCGCCTGGTGTTGATCGGAGAAACCACGGAAAACTACCGATCAGAGCAGCCTGCCGCTAGAATTCTCCTCCAGACAGCGACTGAACTCGACCTAGCTGAAAATTAGTGTCGAAAGTCCTGCCGCCGTGAGGAGTGGGTACCTAGGACCTCCCGGTCAGAGGCGCTGCAGTGGCATCAGTTGATGCACTGAGCTACCGTTGCCGGTGTTAGCATAAGCGTTTCGTTTGTGTTTCCCTCCGCACTTATTGTTCATCAAATCAGAACCGGTGTAGCGTCTTTTCTTTTTGAGTGATTGATTTATCAACGATTTCAGGTGCGTCAACTGCTAGTCCCGAAAGAGTACTGCATGTTTTAACGCTGGAGGTAGCGGTGATATTCCTCCCTTGGATGGCGAGATACGGCGCCAATCTACGTCCGTCGAATTGGGTGGATTTTCCACATTCAGGTATCTCCCACCCGCCTAGTTCTGCTCCAGCCAGGACAAACTCTAACCTCCCGGACATGTTTGATAGTGTAGTGCTTATGAGAGTGTGGGTGGGTAAGGGGTCAGGAAAAGACAAGAAAGAAGGAGCTAAAATCACGCGTCTTTCATCCTTTTGTTAATTGGACGTTATTGAACTTTTAAAATAAAAATTATTTTTGAAAATTAATAAAATATTTTGTCGGAAATATTAGAAGTCTTGTGTGTTATACTAACTACTTTCAACGTATTTACACAGAATATCGAAAGTCTCGTCCAGACATTTCTATTGCGACTTGTACTCGCGTTAGCTGCGCGTCCTCTTCCAAAGTTGTTTTATTGAATAAAGTTCCTTCATAAAAATAAAAGAATTTAAGAAATTTAACTTGATACTACCGGCAAAGTAATTAATAAATATCACTACACGGAATTATGATAAAAGGCGCTCCCAGACATGTCACTTTTCTATCTCAATTGTTCTCAATTTTTTGCAGTAGTTTTTGTCGTAGGGTGTTTTCGGTTTATTGACAAACATTTATCTTGACCTTACACCTGAACTCGTGTTAATACATGTCACTATTGGTTATCTACTTGCCTTTGGTCATGTCATTTGACGATATACCAGAGAAAGTTACATTCTATAATATAATTCGTCCTATATTACGACTGTTTCTATTCATTAGTCGTAGTGTTCAATGTTCAATATTAATTTTCCCTTTCAGCCTCGAGCACATGTGAGTCCAAAAATCTGCATCATATTATTTACGTTTGATTTCCACTACCTTAACATGGCTACCATATTCTCTGTTTGAATATCTAATATTTTGGTTATTTCAATTCCGAGTTCTAACGCATTCAAAAGGCAAACCTTTTTTGGTATTCCATAGATGTTAAAAATAATACGTAAAACGAGCACTCAGTTTGAATTACTGTTAAAATATAACTTCAGAAAAAATTAATTTGCTGAACACCCGAAGAAAGTTCTGTTATTGATGTTAATGTGTAGTATGTATACGCCAAACCCGGGCAACGCCATGAATGCGAGCTATCTAATGAATGATTGTGATAAATAAATGTCCGAGCACTGCCACATTTCTTAAGCTAATTGTTTTTAAAAATTGATTATAATTGCATCAACAATGAGGTTTAGAGATAATCTCTGAAAATTAGCGACTACTACATTAATACATACATGGCGTAATACGGGTATAATACCGTATACATACTGGTATAATACTACTAAGATATTTCTACAATACATACATTTAATATTACATTGAATTTCAAACAAATAACGTAGTTACTTATGGAATTATTACAGTTAATTTAAAAAATCCTCCCTTGAATTGAAACATAGATGATAATAACCCATATATAAACCTATTAACATAACAGGGTTGTTATTTTCCTATAGTATATAACAATATTTGGGGATTATTACAAATTTAGATTCCAGTTACAACATTGCTTTTGATTTTCTTCAGACTTTAATATTAGTCAAGTCGTATATTGAGAGCGCAGGCTTCTACGGCCGGAGTCAGTAGCGACTTGGCTGAAATGCAATTGCCCTGAGGAAGGTCGCAGTATGGTGCCCGAAACCTTGGCACTTGAGCCTAGGACGCGACGCGGCATCTCCCGGACAGGCAAATGCCTAAGTCGAATATTGCTTGCGAGCATATCCAGTAGCAATAAACTCTTTAAACGGTTTTAAGACCTCGCGTCAATAACAGTACTGAATGTTGGTGCAATGTTGTTTATCGGTCAATTTCCAAAATGGAATTATTTATTGTGATTGATTGATTAATTGTTTCGTGTTTCCGGGCGCGTCAACTGCTTCTGTCATTAGTCCCGTTAGTGTAGTGCATGTATTTCTCTCGGGAGATGGCGGTGTTCTTCCCTCGCTGGAAGCCGAGATCCGGCATCGACCTACCGTCGGATAGTGGGGTTTCCCCCTAACCAGGACTATCCCACCAGCAGCGGGGCACCGACCCAGTCGGGACAAGCTCTAAGCTCCCGACCGGTCTCCCGGAGTATGTGGTAGTGTAGTGCGTGATAGTGTAAGGGTGTGTGTAAGGGGAGAGGATAGGACAAGGAAGAGGAAGGACAGATCGCGCGCGGTCCGTGGCCCGTTTGGTAGGGTACTGCTCCGGCATTCGCCTGGTGTTGATCGGAGAAACCACGGAAAACTACCGATCAGAGCAGCCGGCCGCTAGAATTGTCCTCCAGACAGCGACTGAATTCGACCTACTGAAAAGCTAGTGTCGAAAATCCTGCCATCAGGACTTGAACCTAGGACCTCCCGGACAGAAGCGCTGCAGTGATATCAGTTGATGCACTGAGCTACCGCTACCGGTAATACCTTATTGTGAATTGAAATGTATTGATAGTGACTTTTTCACTTTTCAGTATTTCTGTAATTTTTTTCAATACGTATTTTTCTTGTTTCTTCCTTCGTCAGTGCTTTTTATCTCCCTTCTGTACTTTTTCTTATGTGTCTTGTTGGTCCTTCCTTTTATTGAGTTGCTAGGGTTCATGTAAGGACTCAGTGAGAATTAGAGAGTACCAGTGCCTTGAGATCGAGAATTTATTTATTCCCAGAACTTCCGGTACCATAGAGACTTTTAAACTATAGCTTTTTTATTATCTTTCTATTTCAATCATTATATAGTTGTATTTTTGTGAACAGCTGAATACTAATAAGGTTTATACAATAATTACATTGTAAAGCTTGCATTACACGATCAATTTTTTGACGTTTCCTTTTCATATTCAAGAGTGGGCCGATTTTTGCAAAGAAATTGTGAATGCGTTTCTTCTGTTCAAACTATCTGCAGTTCGATGTCAGCCCCCAGGTTACCTTTTTAGAAATTCTGCTCTACCACCCTATTAGCAGTGTAGTTTACGAATGGAGTTGTTAAGCATTGAGTTCAGTTACGTAAACTTTTGAGTTTCCATTCAGTGTTGTTTTTGACTTTATTTAGTGTCAGTTATAAAGAAAGTTATTTAATTCAAAATACGCATTGAGGTAATTGAATCGAATTATATAATCAGTCAGTTAATTCATAACGCTCTTGCCAGTTCATAATGATATTAGAGGTTAAAAGGTGCCGTTTTTCGTTATGGCTTCTCCATGATATAGAGAAATTACTAAAAGGAAGGTCCACTTTGACACCTAATGCTAGCAACATAACTGCTGACGTATAATATCAATGCACTCAATTCCACATTGATTTCGTTTACAGGTATCTCATTTGTAAATGGCTTCATCATCATCTCTCCCTACATGACGTTCGTTTATTTCCCGATCTGTCAAACTAACCCTCTTAGAGTAACTCCCCTCTATCCCGCGAACGTGAACGTAAAGGAAGTTGAAAGAAGAACATCTCAGGCAGGCATTCACAACACGTCGGGAACGGGAAGGACAGTCAACATTTATCTTGGCCAGGGAACGGGAAGCCTCTCGGCCAATGAAGTGCAGCAAATGGCGGCGACGTTTTCCAGCCGATTGAGCGCGGAACACTGGGCTGGAGCGAAGTTGGGAGTGTAGTTGAGGTTAGAGCGTTTGGACTTGATTGAATAGGATATTGAGGTTAGTTTTGCGAAGTGACGGCTTGCGGCGGGTTTTGTTAGTCATTGTTGAGTTGTTTTAGTTCTTTTAGTAATTATAGATTCATTATTTTTCTGTTCATATTAATACTTTGAAATAAAATCCCCCCCCCCGCAATAAAGTTATAATTTTTATATATTGCGTTTAAGTTCTCTTTTTAACCGCCACAGGTTCTTAGCGCTGTTCCTCTTTGCGTTAGTGTTTATTGTGAAGCACATGTATCTCGCGTTCCCGTTCCGATGTAGAGCAGCCTTTAGGACCATTGTTTTTGTATTTTGCACGTTGTACGTTGGAGATATTTTTTTGATAATACATTAGTTGTATTTTCCGAAAGTTATTAATAGTTTGTGTATATTTTATTTTTATTATTTTGTTTTTCTAATTAATATGATTTTGTTTACGTAGCTATTATTCATAACAGCACTCTCCCACACAACAGACGATGTCAAATCAAAGAGTGAACAGAGCAGCCTAGCTAGAAGTGCATTGGTTTCGGCATTTGTTTCTTGAAGTTCTCTTTTTAACCGCCTCAGGTTCGTAGCGCTGTTCCTCTTCGCGTTAGTGTTTATTGTGAAGCACATGTTTCTCGCGTTCCCGCTCCGGTGTAGAGCAGCCTTTAGGACCATTGTTTTTGTTGCTTTTTTACCGAGTTTCGTGTTAAATTATACTTTCAGTGATCAAGGTAAGTTATTCTCGGTATGCTAGCGTAGAATTAAGTATAATGAAAAACTGTTTTAATAAAAATTTGCTTATGTTTGATTACATTTAAATTTGTTTTGGAAAAAGTACTGAAACTAATTTAACATGAAAATAACGTCAAAACAAGTGTAGACACGCGAAATGTAAAAACGAATGAGAAGAGATGTAAATGATTGGTGTAAAAGCTCAAGAATTGTTAAACCAGCAAGTTCAATAACGTTTGTGAAGGTTTCGTTATGGGAGCGCCTTCAAATGAATTTGATACTGTTATTTGTATAATTATAAGAATTACGATTACATATACCAAAAATGAACTTTGTTCCTGTTTTCACTTTTGTTTCGGTGTGATCACACAGTAATTCCATGTCAAAAATCGTAAAGAATGATTTCAGTGTTTTTTTACGACTAACTTGATACGTGAGTAGTAGAGGGCTTTCTTAAATCTGAAATCTTTAATTATTAATTTACAGAGATTACAAATTGTTCCCTCTTGGACCAGTTGACGAATCGTGCTTTTCAATGTCCCGTTTGATTTAATACTCGAAATTTTCACGCAACGTGTTAAGTAAAATCTTATAACTTGTGATTTTCCACATCCATTCCATATTTTGTGATATGCAAAACTACTTATTTTCCCGGCGGATTCAGTTTACATAGCTTTTTTTTGCACGGTACCACAGTATAGAAAACGGAACGCCGTTCTCACTCTACATGTCTTCTACAGTTTGTAATGTCGGGACACCACACGAAGTTCAAATAATTGCCCGAAATGCTGGATATCAAATTAGCTCAAAATGCGCGACCTTCAATGCTCAGTTTGTTTTTAAGCGCAACCTGAGCAAGCCAAACGAACTGATCCCATAACGAAACCGTACAAGGAGCACAATACTGTGCTAAGTAACGGTTTGTGACTCGCCGAGTTCCTATAAAGAAACTAAATTAATCAGTGCCCTTTTCCCGCCGGTACAGGAACAGGTAAATTTTAGATTGAAAAAATGGTGATATTTTGGATTTATTGTTTGCGCCTCCCATCATCAATTACATTCGATTACAGCGTCAGGAAGCATCATTAACCGTTAACTATTGATCAGCTTCACTTGCTGTTCACTTTACATTGTCGCTTTTTGTCGTGTGCTTACATTCGTTATGCAGTTTGTAAGTGAGTTGATTTATTTCGTATAGTTTTTGCAGTTAAGTTAAAATAATAAACCGTAAAATCTGGGTCATCGTCAATCTCATACAAAATCGCTTTCAAAATCTTCAGCCACATTGAAGTCACCTGAGGGAGGTTATACGAGATAGTGTGACCCGTAAGACTCCGGTCGATTTGATTTGTTTGTGAAGTCGAATATTTAACGATATGATTAGGTTTTTAACTTTTTTCCAGATACTGAATATTTGTCAAGCAAAAATAGCAGTCAGTTATAGGGTCCTTAAGTTCTCGCCCCATCTTAGAAACTGTAAAAGGCATATGATGGGATCCTTTTAACCCGTCACTGAATTGTATTAAACATTTGGCTGATTTTGGGGACTAAAAACTCATTCTGATTTTTAGTGTGCAAATAAAATTCTTAAGCTCTTAACTCGAGAAGTCAAATTTCGCCTCTGCGCTTTTATAGTAAACTCACCACCAATAATGGAAATTACGAGACATGTATCTCCGTCTAATACACTGCACTAAACTTACAAACTCCCGGCGGCGCTAGCCGAATTCGTTTACTACGCTCCGTGAAGTCACGAAGGTTAAGTGAATTCGAGACTCGCGGGTTCGTGGTTGGGTGACCGGCCAGGAACACCGGGATTTAACGGCGTCGAGCCCCTGGCCGAAGGGATAAAAGGCATTGACTGACTGCGACGTGACGAGACTTGACAAATATTTAAAAAATTGCACATTAATGGAGGATTACTCCCCAGTGCAAAGCGCTCAACGCTCCTTAAAGGGCTTGGAGACGCGTTGCGTCAAGGTGTAAACGCAACAAATTAAAAAAAAACTCAAGTCACAACTGAGGAACACACAATAATAGCTTGAAGCTTAATTCACTATTGATGAACTTACAACTTCCTGCGTTAAAGAAACGTCTAACGATGGCTCTGGGTTGATGGCGCTGCAGGAATGGAATACGTAAGTGGTGGGAGGCTTAGTGATGGTAGAATTTAGCACTTTACATTTTTTTAAATCACATTTTGAAAACAGGGCTATAGCGTTATAAAAATTAAGTTTCAGTATTTTGTAGCATTTCGTGAGAAAAGTATTATTAAGTCAGGACTCTTTGAGATAAAACTGTATTTTGATGCTTTTGAGATTTTCCCGCTAAAATAAGGAAATAAGGGAAACTAGTTTAATATTGTACCGTTTGACCGGGAGCGGTAGCTCAGTCCATCAACTGATGTCACTGCAGGGCCTAGGGTCGAGTCCTGATGGCGGCAGGATTTTCGACACTAGTTTTTCACCTAGGTCGAATTCAGTCGTTATCTGGAGAAGAATTCTAGCGGCTGGCTGCTCTGATCGGTAGTTTTCCGTGGTTTCTCCGATCACACCTGGCGAATGCCGGAGCATTCGCCCTAACAAATGGGCCACGGACCGCGCGCGATCTGTCCTTCCTCTTCCTTGTCCTATCCTCTCCCCTTATACACACACTTACACCAACATGTACTACACTACCACATATTCCGGGAGACCGATCGGGAGCTTAGAGCTGGTCCCGGCTCGGACGGTGCCCCGCTGGTGGAAGAGTCCTGGTTAGGGGAAACCCCACTAGCCGACGGTAGGTCGGTGCCGGATCTCGCCATCCAACGGGGGAAGATCACCGCGCATCTCCTGAGAAAAACATGCACTACACTAACGGGACTAATGACCAAAGCCGTTGACGCGCCCGGAAACACGAAAAAATCAATCAATCAATCAATTGTACCGTTTGAACTGCAATAAATAGGGGTGTCGGGTCGCGAAGAAGAGGAAGGGCCTTCGCTTACCACGCAACGGGCGCGGCGCGGCGTAGCCTTCGGCACAGGGACTTCCCCGTCGTCGGGTTCTGCACAGCGAACTGAGCAAGCGGAGACCCCATTGAGATAACCCTACGCGCTCAGACGTTCAGAATCAGTTTTTTTTAAAATTGTTCATATATTTTTTTTATTTTTTTCAGTTGAATCTTAAATATAAATTAATAAGCGCGGCCACTGGTAAATTAAATGTTTTCAAACATCAATGAGTTGTCAATGTCTCATACCGAGTTTGAGAGCGAACACGAAGGAAACAATGAAATGCAATTTAACAGTCATATCACAGATTCACGACCTTTGTTCGTGATTTAGCTTTTTGCGATCGATTTCACATTTGATCGCGGATTGAAAACCTTCAGAAAGGGTATGGCCGAATCAGGAGGTGAAAAATGCTCCAACACCAGATTGATAATCGCGAATCTCACGAGAAAGAGAATAAAAAATCAGCCCCTACAGTAATATGTTGCAGAGATACGAGAAACGTGTTCATGGTTTATATTTTTCTGAGCTTGTCAAGAGGGTGTCAAGAAACACTGATCCGAAACTTTTATTCGCACTTTTGCTATAGAGTATTTTCCATAAACTCTCTGTTCAAATTTCAGTTTAAAAGTACAAGTTTCTATACCCAATACTAAAATTCGAGTAGTTCGCCGTCTACACTGTTTGACGAAACACAAAGATTGTTGCTTCAGTAAATGCTGCATCTTTTCAGCAATTTGTTTCTGTGACTTTTTCATTGATGTCATTTTTATATTTTTGACCTGTTCATCGTCAGTTGTACAAACTCACTTCCCAAAAAACGAACACTCTAACTTCGTTTTTCAAAACGCATTAAAAGTAGCTTACTACATACGTTTATACAATACACTTTGGTTATCACATGCTTCGGAATGGATTTGTAATTGCAACTCGCTTTAAAATGTGCAAATAACTATCGATTAATACAATACTTATGATTGCAACACTGCACAGCAATCGTTTGGTTTCCGCGCTACCGAAGAATTGCTTTGGAAGGGGTGAGAGCTATTAAGTGGAGAGAATCTCACTTCTTCTTCAATGTCACACTTCTTTAAAAACTTGTGCTAGCCGAGCGTTATATCTTCAAGACATGTCAACGCACTTCCAGAGGTCGCCATTGCGTCTGCGCAGTAACATCCGCACTGTCCAGAGTGTGCTCCAACCGCCCATAAGCGACCATTGTTCCCCCTCTTTCCCCTCCAGCCCCGCGGTAGCCACCGACGCCCTCGGCTCGTTCGCATTTCCCGAGTGTGCTCTAGCTGGCTGTCATGAAGGGCACTGGCGGCGCTGTCAATCGCAGCTTCCGAACGGCGCGTGCTTTAAAATACCATGTTTCGGGAACGCTCTGAGAGGACTTGTATTCCCCTCTTGTTAATAAATGTTTAAGAAACATTGTACCGCAGTTATTTGGGTGTGCTCATGCGAACGTGCGAATATCCATGAGCCGCCACTGCCAATATGCAAACAGGGCCTTATGGCGTCTCCGATGCGTTGCTGTTTTGATGGAGAAGAAGGAAAAGAAGACGAGGAAGATGACAATTTATCCTCAACAGGAACGAGGGAAGTGGAGTAGAACAGTAACACGAGTTCGCGACGTGGCTTACAAGCCACAGCCTCAGGGTAATGGCTTCGCGGGAGGCGCCGCGGGGTGTAGCGACGGAGCAACACTACTGTTGTAATTGAAGCGGTAGCTAGAAGGACACTTGTACTCCAAAATTGTGTTTTGAGAAAAAAGCTTTGCAAGTTTTCGATCATAGCATTCGACACACTGGCCCATTTAATTGCAATCTACGTATTATTTAATATGTTATAATTATATTTAAACTTAATTTCATTTAGAACATAATGATTGCTCCTTAATGCAAACTGTAGCGTAAAGAAAACATGAGTTATATCCCTTCTTCTGGAGAACACTTTATATTTATTATTTAAATTATTTAATTTATTATTGTGAATAATAAATATTATTAAATTTTAATTTGCTTTTATTATAAACTGCTAATACAAATCGTAATGTGGTTTGTTACATATTTTTTATCTCAATTCATTTTGTGAGCTATCAGATTCGTACTCACTTTTGTCGACATATCCAGTCGACAGTTCTTGAGGAGTACACTCTTCAAAATTTTTGGTAAAAGTTTTGCCCTCTTCTTTTAAGTACCCATATAAGTTGGCTGGATCAATAGTAATTCGAATGACAACTTAAAATGCAATATTCTGGGGAACTATTTTCATTTAACGGAATATTGTTCTACCAGCCTAACGAATACAGATAAATTTGCTTAGATGTATATTAAAGTACCCAAAATTCGTTTTTTACGGAAGAAGGACCCGTAATCTAAGGGCTGATTGTGGTACCCCTACTTTATTTTTGATTCCAGATATTTTGGAATCGACACGCAGGTTTCGGCACCGTGCCAACATCATTGATTTACTTTCATTCCATACACATTATGAGGGATACAGCATTGAATATAAAAGTATACTAGTGATATGTTCCCAACAAGGAGAGGTAGACCCATATACTACGTTCAAAAATATTTCCAACTGATGTAAACTAAAATTATTGACGGGAAGTTTCAATTCAGTATTAATAATTTTTATGGTACATGACGTCCAGACGGAGATTTCAAACTTTAAACAAGAGACCAGTGGATACTCTTGAATGGGGTAATACTCCACACATTCTTGGAGTACAAAGAGGTCTCTACAAGGATTATTTCCTTGCTCCCCAAGGGTGAGCACTGACTCCTTGACCTGTTATCCTCCCCCTCCCCCCTCTCCCAGGTGTAAAAGTCCACGCATGGGCTGGCAACCGGATTCATCGCAGCGCAGCGCCTCACCCAGGCGCCTAACCATGTAACCCTGGCTAGGGCCACCCTGGCAGCTCAGGGCTCTAGCTGTCCGGCCTAGAATCAGACATGTTAAGCGCACCTCACAGTGCGCCAAAATAAAACACTACTCTATTCGTAGCTCAGTGATGCCACTGCAGCGCCTCTGATCGGAAGGTCCTAGGTTCCAGACCTGATGGCGGCAGGATTTTCGACACTAGCTTTTCAGCTAGGTCGAATTCATCCGCTGTCTGGAGGAGAATTGTAGCGGCTGGCTGCTCTGATCGGTAGTTTTCCGTGGTTTCACCGATCAGCACCAGGGGAATGCCGGAGAAGTACCCTACCAAACGGGCCACGGACCGCGCGCGATCTATCCTTCCTCTTCACTGTCCTATCCTCTCCCCTTACACACACACACACTCATACGCACTACACTACCACATATTCCGGGAGACCTGTCGGGAGCTTAGAGCTTGTCCCGGCTGGGGCGATGCCCCGCTGGTGGGAGAGTCCTGGTTAGGGGGAAACCCCACTAGCCGCCGGTAGGTCGGTGACAGATCTCGCCATTCAGCGAGGCAAAATCACCGCTTTACAGCTAGGTCGAGTTCAGTCGCTGTCTGGAGGAGAATTCTAGCGGCCGGCTGCTCTGATCGGTAGTTTTCCGTGGTTTCTCCGATCAACACCAGGCGAATGCCCGAGCAGTACCCTACCAAACGGGCCACGGACCGCGCCCGATCTGTCCTTCCTCTTCCTTGTCCTATCCTCTGCCCTTACACACACACACACACACTTACACTAATATGAACTACACTACCACATATTCCGGGAGACCGGTCGGGAGCTTAGAGCTTGTCCCGACTGGGGCGGTGCCCCGCTAGTGGGAGAGTCCTGGTTAGAGGAAACCCCACTAGCCGACGTAGGTCGGCGCCGGATCTCCCATCCAGCGGGGAAGATCACCGCCATCTCTGAGAAAAACATGCACTACACTAACGGGACTTGACCACAGTAGTTGACGCGCCCGGATACACGAAAAATCAATCAATCAACGAGAGATTCGAACGATACCATCGGACTTCTTTGTGTATATAGGGACCTGACTCGCCCCCAATCGAGCACCAAAGGTCGGCTCCCAATGGCGGGTTACGAGGCAAACCCGAGTAACCAGGGGCTTGGCCCCGCCTCCTCACTGCTTCCATTTTCGTGCTAACGACGTGAGTGACACCGATAAACGTGGGTCCAGTTAAAACTTTTCCAGTCTCCACCAAAAATCTCAGATCCTTAGTCCGTCGGTTCCCCTTGTGTAGTTAATCGATTCATTATTTTGTGTTTCCGGGCGTGTCAACTGCTAAGGACATTTGTCCCGTAAATAAATTGCATGTTTTCCCTGGATGTGGCGGTGATGGTCCCCAGCTGGATGGTGAGATCTGGCACCAACCTACCGTCGTCTAGCGCGGTTTTCCCCAACCAGCTCCCTCCTACCAGGGAGCTACGCCCCAGCAGGAACAATCTATGAGCTCCCGCCTCATATTCCGACATGTGCGGTAGTGTACTGCATGTAAGAGGTGAGATTAGTACAAAAAATACAGGATAAAAGCATCGCGCGCACAGGGTCCGTGGCCCGTGTGTTAGGGTACTGCTCTGGCATTCGCCCAATGTTGATCGGAGTAACCACGGAAAATAACCGATCAGAGCAGCCGTCCGCTAGAATTCTTCTCCAGACAGGGACTGAATTCGACCTAGCTGAAAAGCTAGTGTCTAAAATCCTGCCGCCGTCAGGACTCGGACCTCCCGGTCAGAGGCGTTGCAGTGACATCAGTTGATGCACTGAGCTACCGCTACCGGTTTTCCGGTTACCGCGTATTCCAGCCAACCACCACAAATCGATCGCATCATCGCCCCACGATGGCAGTATTTTCGACACTAGCTTTTCAGCTAGTGTCGAGAAGCTAGTGTCGAAAATTCTGCCGCCGTCGTCTCGTACCGAGGACCTCCCGATCAGAGGTGCTGCAGTGACATCAGTTGATGCACTGTGCCTCCTAAGACGAGTCAAGAAGAGTAAAGCTACGTGGGTGTTTTTGCTGGGCGATGCACGCGTGGGGCGCGGCGGGGCGGGGCGTTGCGAGGCGGGGCGGGGCGGGGCGTTGCGAGGCGGGGCGGGGCGGGCGGGGCGGGGCGAGGCGGGGCGGGGGCAGGGGCCGGTCTGTGCGAACTGGGTCAGCCAGCGCCGCTTGCCTCCCTCGGCCTTCGGCCCCTTCAACCCCCCGTCGCGGCGACGCGTCGCCCCTTCGGCCTCCGCTCTCGTGTTTGTCTCGCCCCGCCCGCCCCCCCGCCTCCCCGCCCGCCGTCGAGGCGCGAAACTGGGGTCACAGGCGGAGGCGAGTGGCCTCGATTGCGCCTGCGTGGCGCACCCCCCCCCCCCGCCGTCCCTCGCCCAAGAGGTACTTTAACTTGCTTTATACAAAGGGGTACGAAAAATACTCATCTCGTTTACGTAAAAATCTTATATGTAACAAATGACGCACACGCAGTGCCGCTCTCCCTGCCTTTGCCCAAGAGATTCTTGAACTTGAATTTTGTATAATTGAATACTGTCTTATTGTTGTTTTTTTTTCTCTCTCTCCTCTGAAAAACCTCTTCTTCGGAGAAAAGACAAAAATAACTTTAAAATAAGTAATTTATTCCATGTCAATAATTAACGTTAACCACATGTTTTGACGGTCTTCCAACGGCGTTTCGAGAGTTTCTGCAACCCCATCTGCAGCTCTACTGCGATATAATAAAATTCATTTTTAAGGGACCTATTTTTAGAGAAGAAATACGAACAATTCTCGTCTCGTTTACATAAAAGGCTTATGTTTAAAATATTATACATAACATAGTGGGATTGGATCACGGGATCGGTCAACACAAAATATGCCATGAATTAACATACATGAAAAATAAGTAAATAAATAAATATTATATTATATATATACATATGTATATATATACACAGTATATATGTACAGTACAGTGTATATGTGTATATATATATATATATATATATATATATATATATATATATATATATATTGTGTGATTTCTAATGTTGTTGTTCAGACAAGTTGTCTTTATTCCATGTGAGTGTGTTTTGTAGCCCTGATGAAGGAATTAAATATTCCGAAACGTTGGCAAACTAATAATGTGTTTCATTAATTGACCGATCCCGTGATCCATATCCTACTACTTAATAACGTCTTGATTTCTATAATGGTATACAAATATTAAACAAGCTTAAACAACGACCCGGCGGATCATTTTATCTTCATACGTATATTAACAGTTATTCCTTGAATTTATCGGCGATACCGTAAAAAAAAGCTAATATTCGTTTGATGTAGACATTACTTACGCATGGCACTTATTTGGGCGCTACGATAACGGCGTAAAATGGTTTCGGAAATGCGTGGCCGTGCCTCCTGCCGGAGCGTGGTTTGCTGGTGGCGACGGGTTCCTGGGACCCGGTGGAGGTCGCGCCGCTTGTTTGGGGTTTGCCGGTCAAGGAGAGCCCCACGGATGCGGTGGTCACGTCCTTAGCCCATGACTGCTTTTCTCAGTCAATATAAATACCAAACTGTTATGCTCCTTCCGTTATTCAAAGAATGCATCAATAACTAGGAAGTTTTCATTTAACTGAAATCTCTTCATTAAAAAAAAGTTTCGTTAAGTCAATAAATGGTCGAAATTCGTTTCAGAAGCTCTTTAATGTCAGTGGAATCTTATGGTTTATTTCTGCTGCCGACTGGTCGTTAAAGAGCCCAAAAGTTTCAGTAAAAAGTATTGAAAATGTAGCCTAAGGAAGTTTTAATAATGTTCACACTTTATGTTAATCGATTTTCACGTATTCATTCACCTATATTATATAATAATATCTCCTAATGTCTCAGTAAGAAGTGCGAATGATTTTCCCTGTTTTATTGCTTAATAGCGATTTCATTGGAAGTATAAGGACACTTGAAATGACAAAGACAATCATCTAACACTTCATCACTTACTTATTTAAAAAAACATGTAAAATCGTATTTTACAATATTTTTGAACCTCCTTACACATTGTTGGAGGTTTTGATTTTCTTTGTACCCCGTCTCCGATTCACGATTGTTCAGAAACAGGCAAAATCTCCTGCTTCCTCGTGCGTACAGAAAATCGATATAAAATTAATTTTCTAGTTTGGTAGCCTGTGCAATTTAATATGACTACTCCCTTTCCGTTTGTTAATAAACCTTAGAAACAGGAGAATATTTTCTCTCGCATAGACACGAGACTATAACGCACAGTTCAGTGGCTGGCCTTTCAAAATTTTGATGGAAAATGATATAATCTAATATTTTTACAGGTTTTAACAATAAACCGTGTAATTTGTTAATTTTGATAAACCTAATCTAAAAAAATGTTAAATTTTCCAAATTCTGGTTAAATTGATGATTAACCACTTTTAAACATTCTTTTCTCTTTTCGATGTAATTAATATTCTGAATTTTTCTGAACCATTGTTAATCTTCCTCTAATATTGTGGTACTCACAGTGAAAAATCTAAAATTTGTTGTAGATTAAAAGCCTTTCAATAGATTATTCATTTATGATTCTTGAAATGATTACATTTTACGTTCTAGTATAATACGAACTCCACATACGAATTACTTATTCGATCATTCCGCAAAAAACAACTGTACCTCGACAACTAACATAACCCCGGTTGCTTCGTAACAACGTAACTTCGTAACTTGGTTTTATTCTCTTGAGTAACACGAAAACCATCAAAATTAATAGTATGTCAAAAGCTAACTGGCATTTAGGATAAATGGAAAGCACGAGGGGCTCCACTCAAGTGGCGCAGGGACCTGCAATTCGTTGAGATGACGCTGCAGGACGTGTGCGTGAAATCTTAGCAGACCACGTCAACCTTTCCTTGACCTTGCACCCTCCCCTCAAAATGTCTTGTATGTTTTCATCTCTATTACCGGCATAGCTCCCGACCATGAAGACCGTGTGTGCATATTTTGGGATATCCTGTATATTCTGGAAGGCGGATCTGCATGTTCAGTGATGAAGGTGGGAAAACATTCCGAGGGAAGCTGTTAGGCTCAGAAACACACGTCCGGTGATGGGCGAACACGAAGTGTCATAAGTTAGAGATTGGAGACCGGATTTTTATGTAATTACATATTTTTTGTCTTTCTACTTTGTGTTCTCAACATTGTAATCTTGGCGAATCACGCCTTCCTAACACAACGTCAATTTTTTCTCTACATATTCCTACATTTTTCGTGCTATATTACACATACTTTTCTGATTTCATAAAATATTTTTTTATTCTATAAATTTTCAACTATTTTATTACATATTTTTTATAAAAAATATTTTTTTAAAAAAATCAGCATTTTCCCTACATTATTGGTGAAATCTAGGTATGAAAAGTAACATTGACACCGTGTTTTATGACCTGTATCCTTAATTTCCGAGAAAAATTAGCGATCACCGACGTGTTAACACTTCTGTGAGAATGTTGCATGTTGCAGTGATTGCTTGCTGATCGTGGATATCGCCAGTTTGTACAATGGCTTCTATTGCAACTAGTCTGACTGTTAAACTAGTGTCCTGGATTACAATAGATGAAACTTTTACTACTCACGAGAAAGTTGTGTGATGCATAGTGTGTATCGACTTGTGCTCTCCAAATGGTTTGTTTTTCAAACGTTTGTATTAATTTTAAATTTTATTTAGGTATTTTTTTCTAAATGTAATTTCGTATTAAGTAAATGTTTTTTAATTAAATTATGTAATTTTTAAATTTAATTTTAATATTACAAATTATATCCGATATGGTCGCCGGGTTCGATTCCCGGTCGAGGCAAAAACAGAGTTTAGCTTTCCTTTAAAACCGTCCCAGTTTCTGTAGCTGTATGACGAAGAAAAGCTCAAGCAGGCGGATCTTGCTAGTTACGGTGAAGAGAATACGTCATGTTCGCCTCATGTCGCTCTTACCCTTAAGCATGGGAATTTAACTAGGCCCAGGCATGGGGGACACCGGTAGCTGACCAGCGAAGTTGGACTACGGATCCAAATCGCCAAATACATTCATGTCCAATTCTACATATTTATTACATATTCTTACTGTTTTCATTACCAATTTATGTACATATTTTGACGTTTAATACTACATATTTTTCCGGTCTCTAGTCATATGAATTTAATAGGAGAATAATATAGAATCTGGAAGATAAATTCACGTTGAATATTGTATGAAAGTTTCCGTGAGTGGTCTGTTTGAAAAATTCCATTGTCGTAGAGTTCAGAATTCACATGAATTCAGACTCGATTCATGCTAATGTATTCGTTAGTTCTACTCGCTACTGTATGCGGAAAACAAACTATGGTACTCAGATTGCATTCTTTTTTATTACAGGTTTTATTGTGACTATGAGACCTGTGAGAATATTGCTAAACTGTCCTAAAGAAATTTAAGAAAAATATTTACTGTGAGTGAATATGATGAAAAATATTTACTGCTCTCGACAAACGCAGACTGTTCATTGTGTATCAGCGTTCCAGAACTCGCAACCGGAACCTCGGTTATCACATTCATGACCTAGCAAATGGCGTGTGCAAAAGCAGGACTGCGATTCGGACATGGTGCCTGGCGTGTAATGTTTGGAGAAAACATTGAAACATTTTTTCGCTCACACACGTTTTTCATCGTCAAGTTAGTCATTAATTAGCTTTGCATTGAATTTTGAGATTGTAACAGTGTTCGAAGTGGTCACATATTAAAGAAATATAAAATCGCAATCGCCATTATTGCAAGTCCTCGTATGTGTTCTTCTTTGTTCGCGATATGTTTGGCACCGATGGCAAATGCTGATCCACATATCAAGAAGTCGCCACGGAAGGAGAAGTAGTGGACGTAAAGGCACATAATGTCGTCAAAATGTGGGTATGAGGCATTTTATCCATTAATGACGATTAGTTGTCTTATCATACATGCAAAACGAGGTACTCGTAATGGCAAGATAATGTTAACAAATTTTAGACACGGGGTTCCCCATTGCCTTAACATCACACCTACATCGAAGACAGTTAAATTGTGTGTTGGATTTAATGTGGTACTAATGATTCAAATAATGTATAGTACCATCACGCCACCTACGTATAAGGTTTATTCGAGCCTGTAGGCGATGTTTTTGACAGGCTATAAACCATTGAGCTTCGCCAAAAGATCATATCATGGTGGAAAGATATCATAGATCGAGAATCTTATCATGGTGGAAAGATACCATAGTTCAAGAATCACATCATGGTGGAAAGATACCATCGATCAAGAATCATATCATGCAGGAAATATGCATATTATGAATAATACATATAAATAACATTTATCAAGGACAAAGTTCTGAAGTGTTCTTTTCATGTGCGAATATTTTCCAAATGACAGAATGGCAAAATATTAGAGAGTACAGCAGATGGTAGACAAAGTTTCTGAAATAAACGCGATTCACTTCATGTGCTTCTTAGCTTTGTTGCCCCTGTCGAGCGCCACCTTTAGTGTAGAAAGCATTATTCGACTTTGCGTGTTGCACCTCGTAGTCGCGAGCGAGTGTGCCAGGCGCGAGTGAGATGGAGGGGGGACGGATCGGTAGGGCCGCCGCTGCTCGCCCCGCCCCCGCATCCCCGGTCGCCCGCCCACTCCGCCCACGCGCCGCCCCGCGCCCCGCCCGCGCGCCCCCCGCCGCCCCCGCGCCGCCCCCGCGCCGCCCCGCGCCGCCCCGCGCCGCCCCCGCGCCGCCCCGCGCCGCCCGCGCCGCCCCCGCGCCGCCCCGCGCCGCCCCCGCGCCCCGCCCCCGCGCCCCGCCGCCGCCCGCGCGCCCCGCCGCCCCGCGCCGCCGCCCGCCCCAGCGCGCCCCGCCCGCCCCCGCGCCGCCCCGCCCCGCGCCGCCCCGCCTCACCCGCCCGCGCCCCCGCCCCGCGCCGCCCGCCCGCCCCGCCCGCCGCGACCGCCCGCCGCCCCGCGCCGTCCCCGCGCCGCCCCCACGACGCCCACGCCCCGCCACGCCCTGCCCCGCCACGCCACACCACGCTACGCCCCGCCACGCGCCACCCCGCCCCCACACGCGCCGCCCCGCCCCGCGCCACACCGCCCCGACCCCGCGCCTCACCGCCCCGCCCCTCGCCCCCCCCGCTTGCACTGTCCGCCCTGGCCTCGCGTCGCCCCCGCGCCCCCGCGTGCATGCGGCCGGCCCGCTGCAGCGGGGGGGGGCGGGCGGGCCCCGGGGTTCCGGCGACGCGCGCGGGCAAACCCCCGGGCCCCCCCCGCCCCCCGGCGCAACCCCCCCCCCTGCCCACTCCCACCAGCCCTTGCTTCCCGCCACGCCACGCCTCGGCTCGGCTCCTGGGAGCGGCCAAGCGTCCAGGGTCATCACGAAGCGTAGGTACCGACAGAACGCGAGTGTTCCCTTGTGGATTAGTTTCAGAATTTATACATTGATGTCGCATTTAATCTGATGAAACAGCAGTAGTTTGCTAATAATTGACCGTAAATCAATGTTGCTTATAAAGGTACCGAGCCCCTACAATGCCATGGACGGACAGTTCAGGACACAGAATGCATGGAAAGAGCAGGGAGAGGTGGGCGTCATTGTAGTGGTTGAATGTTGGCGCGGGTTTCAAATCTGACTGCAATTGCGCTCGTTTTCATCGTTATCTTTGTTTTGGCGGTGAAAGGAACAGAAATAAAAATATAAAATCAGAAAACAAAGTATTAGCTGTATATGGATAATATGTAGATACACGTTTTCTATGCCGGCTGACATTTTTTAAACAATACAGATATGCAAGTTTCTTCACGAAATGTCTTCAACATTTACAATTAATTATTGCTTCAAGAATAACACATGTTTCCATCGAAATATTTCGTTCTGAAGAATCAGCGTGTGAAAACAATTTCAACTTGTAACAAATAATTTGTTGGTGCACTTTGTAGATGTCGGACAAACTCTTAATTAAATTATATCACAAATATTTTCATACAGTTAAATAATCCACGCAAACACACACACCACCAAAGGAAGCAACTAATTCTAAACAAGTAACTTGCTCCTATCACTGTTACAACGTTATCTATGACGTACGCATGTTTCCACTATAATGGCGGCTTTGAAATTATTCCGCAATAGTACCGCACTCTCTCTGAGTCTAGAAATTCTAGTCCAAAGTCTTTCAAGTGTACTTACTGTCAGAAATGTCATTAAATTTAGTGTAGATTAATGAATTAAGAGAGAAACTTAGTAGAAACTTAATGTAAACTTGTACATAAGAAGAACTTCATATATCAGTAGATTCAATTTAATACACCAGTTAAAATTCGTGTAGATTTAATGTAGAGTTTCTCTCGTTTCCCTTCCATCGTCTGTTCATAATCACCAATCCATGAAGATCTTTCATTCATTGCAGCTATGGCCATTTACTCTTATCATCGTAATACAGATGTATTCATTAAATTTAATGTGGATTTCTGATACTTACTGTAATGTGCATTTCATTAAAGTAATGCGGAAATTTCTGACTGTGTACCTGTATTTTAATGCAACGGGGCGGAGGTGGCACGGCGGGCTGGCAGCGAGCGCGGGGGGCCCGACGTCTTCGGGATTTATCGTCTGCCTTGTGCCGTCTCAACGCCGTGTAATGCTCCTGCTGCTGCTGCTATTACCACAAAGCGCTAGGCGGCATCCCGCGCACTCATGGCACGCGGACGCAGCCGCCCCGGCGTCGCGACGCCAGGCTGTAGGGCAGGGGTCGGCCCCTTTTATTCTGATTGCTCACTTGCAGTCGCGACTTACATAAAACGTAACACACTGTAATGAAAATAAATAAAATGAACGAACGTGGAATTTGTGTTGTGAAAACACCACTACGCTCAACCTTAAGCTACAATATAGGAAGATTCCCAAATGGGTTTTTGATAGTTTTGAATGTCCGCAGCCCTAGGGACCGGGAGAGGTGGCTCAGGGCATCAACTGATGTCACTGCAGTGCCTCTGACCGGCAGGTTCTGGGTTCCCACTCCCCACGGCGGCAGGATTTTCGACACTACCTTGTCAGGTCGGTCGAATTCAGTCGCTGTCTGGAGGAGAATTCTAGTGGCCGGTTGCTCTGATCGGTAGTTTCCCGTGGTTTCTTCGATCAACACCAGGAGAATGACAGAGCATTACGGTAACGAATGGTCTATAGACCGTGCGCGATCTTTCCTTCATCTTCCTTGTCCTATCGTCAGCCCTTACACACACTTACACTTATATGCACTACACTACCACACATTCCGGGAGACTGGTCGAGAGATGAGAGCTTGCTCCGGCTGGGGCGATGCCCTGCTGGCGGGAGACACCAGATTAAGGGAAAACTCCGCTAATCTATGGTAGATCCGGCCGGATCTTGCCATCCAGCGGGAGAATTTGTTTGTTTGTTTGTTTGTTTCGTGTTTCCGGGCGCGTCAACTGCTTTAGACATTAGTCCCGTTAGTGTAGTGTTTGTTTTTTTCTCGGGAGATGGTGGTGATCTTCGCCCGCTGGATCGTGAGATCCGGCGCCGACCTACCGTCGGCTAGTGGGGTTTCCCCCTAACCAGGACTCTCCCACCAGCGGGGCACCGCCCCAGCCGTAACAAGCTCTAAGCTCCCGACCGGTCTCCCGGGATATGTGGTAGTGTAGTGCATGTTGGTGTAAGTGTGTGTGTAAGGGAAGAGGATAGGACAAGGAATGGGAAGGACAGATCGCGCGCATTCCGTGGCCCGTTTGTTAGGGTACTGCTCCGGCATTCGCCTGGTGTTGATCGGAGAAATCACGGAAAACTACCGATCAGAGCAGCCGGCCGCTAGAAGGCAGCCGGCCGCTAGCTCTCCTCCACACAGCGACTGAATTCGATCTAGCTTAAAAGCTAGTGCCGAAAATCCTGCCGCCATCAGGACTGGAACCTAGGACCTCCCGGTCAGAGGCGCTGCAGTGACATCAGTTGATGCACTGAGCTACCGCTCCCGGTCCAGCGGGGGACGTTCACCTCCACTTTCCGAGGGAAAAAAAACCATGCACTACAGATACATGACGAGTGACCTTCGCAGTTGACGCGTCCGGAATCACTAACAGCCAATCAGCAACGCTAGGGACCAACGCCCACTAGTGCGTAGGCGAAGGGGCGGAGGATGTTGGAAGTGGGTTGTTTTATGTAGTGAGGAAGGTTTATTACCTGCGAAGACGCACACGTGAGTGTTTAGTGCTGGGTGACAGGCTTTCGAAACTCAAAACAAGTCACCAGCGTGATCCCAACACCCACGGAACCACACCACGGTCCGTTTTTAGTTCGGCATTGTGTAGTTACTACGAATATAGAGCGATTTTCCTAAGGATGAGCCAAAGTGACAGCTAGTGCTGGCAACATAACTGAAGGTTCAGTGGTCGTTGTGCCCTTGAGCCCATTAGACTCCCTTCCCGCATTCGTTCGTTTGCAGTTGGCTAACCTGTAAATAGCTTCGACACCTTTTGTGGTGTCCTTGCCCGACAAAAATATAGTGCGCCGCGAGAAATAACTGAAATTAAGAAGTGCAGTGTAATGTACCCTTCTGTAAAAATTCTTATTTCTTTATATATTACATTGAATGTCCTTTTTGTGTGATAAATGTTATGTTTATTTTAAAACCGAGACTTGAATGCGAGATGCGTACCCGTGCACGTGTTTCCGGCTTAAAATCATTTTTCTTTCTATTTACATTCGTGGTAGTTTTCTTTTACAGATTGTGAGAGCATGTTAAGAGATTTTCCACTTACGTATTTAAATTTAAATATATCCCGGACTCACTTATGTGCATATACCTCAGCGAAACTCTTAGACTTCTTCATAGGGATGTTTTCACAGGAGCCATTAGCATTTTACAAAGGGGCGTAGCTGAACAGCTGTCGCGGCGGAGGGATACTTCTCTGAAATACATATGATATTCAACTGTCACTTTGGCTCATCCTTAGGAAAATCCTTCTATAGCTCAGTCTCCTCTACTAACAAACTGCGTGGTTTTATTTTTCTGTTTTCGCAAGTAAGAAACAAGATTATCCGATATTGCGTTTTTAGCCGTTCTCCTCGTGTAATCTGCGAGAGATACTACGTCAGAGATTTCAAAATGCCAGAATAGCTCGTAAGCATTTTTCTGTCACAACGAACTTATTCTAGAATCTGGTTTTATGACATTGTGATTGGAGAATACAGATGCCCACTGGATATCTATTTCTATTAATCATATGTGTACAAAATCTTCGAAGCATGGACGGACACATCGGTAACGGATGTAGACCTTTACCTCAAATAGTGACAATTTCCTATGAAAAATATCTTTAAGCGTAAAAAGAGAAAGTAACTTTCGCTAATAATGTTTTGAGTTAAAGTTAAAACTAGCATGCTGCAATGCATTTGCTTAGGAAAGGTTCTTAAATAACTTTTGTTTCAAGTTATTTAATTTCTCTCATTTTACTATCACAATATGGGATTTTTTGCGTGACATTATACAAAGTTATTTTACTGTTTCGACCCTTTGAAATGACAAGGTTCCAGCGCACAAAATGAAATAAGAGTTTTATGATAAGGTTGTATCTGGCATCTCCTACAAGTAGACCATATTGCTGATGTTATCTGTGGACAAAAAATGTGAAACTCACTACTGTAAGGAGAGAGGGACATAGAGATAGCGAGATATGGATGGATGTGTGTGTGTATGTGTGTGTGTGTGTGTGTGTATATATATATATATATAGGGAGAGGGAGAGAGAGAGAGAGAGAGAGAGAGAGAGAGAGAGAGAGAGAGAGATCTTAATGGGTGTAGAAATGAAACTGACACCAAATTACTGGACCGACTGAAATATTGGTTGGAACCTTCTCATTTCTTGAAACATTTCCGGAAGTTGCTGCGACTCTGCTGGAGATACTTTCGAGGAATATATTCTTCAAAACTAATTTTATAATAAAACCAACCACGGCTATTAAATATTTTGAAATTTGTATCTGATTATCCCATTAACTGATGGACTAGCAAATCAAAATTTAAAAACTAGTCCTTTGGCAATTAATTGGTTATAACTACGTGCCTTTCTGCGTTTATCGCCGAATGTCACCCTAAGCTAGTCAAATTACCATTGGATCTTAGGGTGGTTGCATCCTAGTTGTTTTTTGGTAACGGTTTACCTTTCCTTGAGTTGAAAATGGTATTGTCACTGAATCACTCTACTAGAATTTTCTATACAAATGAAAGGTTTGAACATGTGAACGTCGTATTATATAGAAGTATTATACAGACATTTCCCACAAATATTTGAAGTGTCCAAACGTGTCCTTATATTGGACGTGCCTTTCCGCCGAAGCTGTAATATCATTATTTATCCCAGGTGTTTGTAAAGAAGGAGAAAATTGGCAGCGGGTTGTGCGCTGTATTACAGCTTAATTTTTCTCGGGTGGTCGCTGGGATTCGCAAGTAGAAGAGGAAGATGAAAGTGGGGGGAGGGGGTCAAGAGGCATCACCCGATCGATTGATTGATTGATTTTTCGTGTTTCCGGGCGCGTCAACTGCTTCGGTCATTACTCCCGTTAGTGTAGTGCATGCTTTTTCTCAGGATATTACGGTGATCTTCCCCCGCTGGATGGCGAGATCCGGTGCCGACCTACCGTCGGCTAGTGGGGTTTCCCCCTAACCAGGACTCTCTCACCAGCGGGGCACCGCCCAAGCCGGGACATGCTTTAAACTCCCGACCGGTCTCCCGGAATACGTGGTAGTGTGGTGTATGTTAGTGTGAGTGTGTAAGGGGAGAGGATAGGACAAGGAAGAGGAAGGACAGAGCGCGCGCGGTCCGTGGCCCGTTTTGTAGGGTACTGCCCCGGCATTCGCCTGGTGTTGATCGGAGAAACCACGGAAAACTACCGATCAGAGTAGCCGGCCGTGAGAATTCTCATCCAGACAGCGACTGATTTCGACCTAGCTGAAAAGCTAGTGTCGAAAATCCCTGCTCGCTCGAGTCTAGCTCGTCTGCCCGTACCGAAAGCATTAGCCTACTGCACGTGCTATCTTACTTAGAAATTTATTTGTTCTATGGTCTTCACTCGGTAGTAGAGAAATACCAAATTCACCATACCATGACCCTGTTCTGCTCTCATCATCCACATCGTTTCCACTGTCACTGGCGTCCGTTTCCTATCATAACCAGCGTGACTAGCACTGTCACTACTAACGTTTGGGTCGTTTCCGGTAAAAATAACGATTTCTTGATATTGTGCATTAAATCATTATGCGGCGAATCACACTCTGCTTGAGACCGTCGAGAGCAGCTTCCACGTTCTCCTCTTTTTATTAGGAGTTGAAAATAAACACGATTCTCCCAATTCAATAGAATTCATTTCCTTATTAATTTTGTGAGTAGATCTTTTCCAAACGCTCGTAGTAGCTGCCACCCCTTTAAGAACCGCTTTGACATTTTAACATATGTTGCTTATCTCTTCATAAATTGATATACTACTTTTGCAACGAGTTCACGCGCCTGACTGTAAAAGACTTCTCACGCATGTTGCATAAGCACACGACGCAATGCAATTATCACCAACAGAACTTCACACAAATCGCGTGCAAATGCTTCACTCTAGTAATGAAACGCAACTGACAGCTTGCACCTCACGGAGGCGAAAAGTGAGGGTGAATGTTTACATAACTGGAATAGGGCTGTCAACACGTGCTGGGAAGGGAAGCGCTCCCCTCTAAACCGATAAGTTTGAGGAATGGACTCTTCCGACAACTCTAAGCCCTTCGAACTTCAGCGGTCACGTTAAAATAATTTGACTGTACTTCAGGGTTGCCAGATTGGGGAATTTTATCCCCAAAAATGGGGATTTTTTTCGTTGTGGGAAGGAATGGGGAACATAAATGGACGAGAAATGTTTGGGGATTTCTGGGGGAAATTATTTGCATTCAGGGTCGAGATAGAAATGTTATTCTCTCAATTATTATGAATGAAAAAGAAACAATAGACGTTATTCTTTCTCATTTTTATGTCATAAAGAGAAAAATTAACGACTGGCATAGTGAAAGAAAAATATGAGAAGAACGAAGATACACGAATACGAGCAGCTCAGAGAAAGATTATTGGTTGATTTGAATTATAAAAATTTAAGGTGACAGCCAATGGAATCGTCAGGGACTATTGTTAGTCTGTAATTTGGAGAATATTTTTCGTTTCTAAGTTGGAGGAATTGTGTTTCATTGGGGAGGTTATTTAGGGAAATTCCATAGTAGTGATGGGGAAATAGCTCACAACTCATCTAGCAACTATGGTGTACTTGTATGAGTGATGATTAATGACCGGAAAAATATGTAATATTAAAGTCACAAAGTGTACATAAATATATAATGAAAACGGTAAGAGTACGTAATAAATATGTAAATCGGATATAATATACAATATTAAAATACTGTAATTAAAGAGCTATTTACAAAATACGAAATTACATTTACAAAAAGTGTCCTAAATAAATTTTAAAATGAATACAAGCGTTTTAAAAACCATTTGGAGAGCAAAAGTTGATGCACACTTGCAATCATACAACTTTTCCCGTCAGTAGTAAAAGCTTCATCAATTGATATTCAGGACTCTAGTTTAGCAGCCAGACTAAATGCAGTAGAAACCATCGTACAAACTGGCAGTAAATACGACCAGCAAACAATCATTGCTGCAAGCAACATTCTCATCGACGTGTCACACGTCCACAGAGATTTCGAATTTGTGGCGGAAATTAAGGTTAAAGGGTTCCAAACACGCCGTCAATGATACTTTTCACACATAGATTTCATCAATAATGTTCGAAATAATGCTAATTTTTTTAAAAAATACTTCTTTTCACAAAAAATATTTAAAAAATTGAAGAGAATTGATAAAAAAAAATATGTAAAGTGCAATATGTAAAACAGAGAGGGCGACGATTCGTTAAGATTACAATTTTGAGAACGGTAAGTAGAAAGGCAAAGATATGTAATTACATAAAAATCCGGTCTTTAGTAGATGAATTCTCTTCTCCAAGCTAGCGCGCCCGGCGCTGGCGCCTGCCTCCGCCCGCCCCTGCCGCGACCTCCGTGCGCTCCGGATCATCGCGGCGGCGTATTGTTAGATGACCTAGGCCGCTTAGAAGAAATGTGGTATTGACATATTTTTCATCGATTTCCAAGGATAGTTTTTTTGTTTGGTGTTACAAGGACCTTGCGTTTATCAAGCGTTCCCTTGAGGTCTGACTCTTTATTGTATATTTAGTGATCAAGGTGCTAGATTTTCGTAGACAAACGAATGCGTTCGTTACAGTGCTCTTTTTTTGGTTTTTTCTTCGATGACTCATAGCTATTTCGAGCGAACAAACGTATTCCATTTCATTTCCTTGCTTGAAGGATTCATAAACGTTTAAGAAGTGTAACGAAGGAATGTGTTCGGTAGTTCGGTGTTAAATTCATCTCAATTTTTATTAATCCTTTGCAAATGTAAATATAAATATGAAAAAATCAGCATATTTTTAATTTGATGAGTAATACTTCCAAACTATCGTCTTCAGGTTATGGATTTCGACATCAGAAATGTCCGTCACTCGGTAGGGTTTACTCTCAAAACTGAATGATTTTCTGTGTGTGTGTGTTTGAACTCGTCAGCTTTTACGGCCAGTAGTCCCGCAAATGTAGCGGATGCCGTGTAGCGGGAGGTAGCTGTGTTCCTTGCTAGCCAGAACTGTCCGTTCCTTCCTTCCTTGCTCGCTTGCTTGCTTGTTTACTCGTTTACTTGCTTTCTCGCTTTCTTCCTTTCTCCCTTTCTTCCCTTTGTAAAGTCGTAGACTCTCTCATCATTTATGAGAGACGGTTCCGCCTGACGACCATGACAACACATTGCCATGATGCGTATGAATACAGGAAAGTTGTTATGAGAATCATCTTCTGTTTTTCCGCAAACGACACGCGGATGATATACGCTCTGTTAATCATTTAAGCTATCCGTGTATATTACGTACAAAATAAACGTACATGTTTGAAAATCCTGTCGTCTTACTCATCACGACGCAACACATTCTTCCTTTCTTCCCTTCTCCCCTTCTTCCTCTCTCCCTCCTTCCCTTTTCTTCCCTTCCTCCTTTCTTCCCTTCCTCCTTTCTTCCCTTCCTCCTTTCTTCCCTTCCTCCTTTCTTCTTCAACAGACGTAACTAGGTTTTGTTTTCCCCATCCAGGTTCTCCGTCTGCGGGGCACGACCAAGTGGGACAAGCTCTAATCACCTTACCGGGCACTCGACATGTGTAGCAGTGTTGTGCATGTAAGTGTAAGAGGTAGGATACGGCAAAGAAGTAGAAGGAAGATCGTGTGTGGTCCGTGTGTTAGGATACTGCTCTGTTAGGATACGTGTAGTATTGGTCGGAGAAACCACAGAAAACTACAGCTACAGATCAGATCCCCGACCGCTAGATTTCTCCTCCAGATGGCGGCTGAATTCAATCTAGCCATCGGAAACCCTCCACCATCGGGACTCTCCGGGTCAGAGGCGCTGCAGCGCCAGCAGCTGTTACCCTGAGCTAACTGAGCCGGTTTCAACACTGAATATCTTAGCTTAATTTCCTGAAATGGCGTGCTACTCAAAGCCACCAAGCTAATGTTTGTTACATAATATCCGCGTAAGAATTCAACACTATTGGGGCGAACCTAAGTTTAATAGGTTGCACACTAGCTGCCCTGCCCTCCCCTAGACATTTGACAGCTCGGAGCGAGGTACAAATCCGGTCGATCCGTGGGAATTTGCGTTGGAAAAAGAGGGTTCACGCATGTTGTTTGGGGGGGGGGGTCTCCTATTTCTGATTGGCGGTGTTTTGGGAGACACGTCGACACGTCGTGGACATTCGACGGTGGATTCCGACTTAATTCCGCATCTTATGGGAGACGATACATAAATGAATAACGCTGTAGTGCATTTCTGGTGTGGTAGATGAGTGACAAGGATGAAGTAATTTGGAAGGAGCTGGAGCCGCTCCGCGCGAAAGCGAGCGGCCGAACGAGGACCGCCCGCGGCCGCTCGACTTTCCACGCGCCGCGCCGCCAGGCCCCAAAACACGCCAGGCCTTTCTCAACGCACTGCTCCTGCTTGTGGGTTGCTAGTCACACTCTCCCTCTCTCTCTCACATTACTATCTTCCCTCTCGTCTCCACTTCCTCATACATTACTCCCTCCCTCCCTCTCTCATTACTTCTCTCCCTCTCTCCTCCCTCTCTCTCTCTCTCTCTCTCTCCTCTCTCCCTCTCTCTCCCTCTCTCTCCCTCCTCTCTCCTCTCTCTCCCCCTCTCTCCCTCCCTCTCTCTCCCTCTCTCTCCCTCTCTCCCTCTCTCTCCCTCTCTCTCCCTCTCTCTCCCTGTCTCTCTCCCTCTCTCTCTCCCTCTCTCTCCCCTCTCTCCTCTCTCTCCCCCTCTCTCCCTCTCTCTCCCTCTCTCTCCCCCCCTCTCTCTCCCCGTCCCTCTCTCATATTTCTCTCTCCGTCTCTCCTATTCTGTAATTCAAATTTCCTTTCTCCAAACACCCCTCAAAAACGTAAATCAAATAAACTTTTTCTTCATACTATTAAAACTTCTTATAAGTAAGTAGTTAAGTAGAAAAGTATCTGTAAAAACAATTAAGGGAAGAAAATATTGTAGAACTAATAATGTTTTGAATGTGATAAGAATTACGAAACTTCACGTCACCTGAAATACAACCTTTATTACACTTACAACATTTTAAATCCTCTGGACCTTTAGTAGTTGTTTCCCGAGACGCAAAGCGCTCGTCTGATCACAGTTCGAAGTCCTCAAATAATGAAAGTTTTTTCATTTCGGTGTTTTTATGGTTTACGTTTAGTTCAACACAATTATTTTTGTCTTATATTTACGCAATTACTTAACATATGATCTCTAAATGTTGTCCATTATGTCACGGTATAGAGTGATCATTCGAGTAACTGTTAATAGACCGCGCAGTTCTGACTAGAAGGGTACCGCCTATTGCATCATACCCGAGAAGAAGAAAATGAGGAAGGCAAGGTTGAGGAGGTCTCATCTAATTTCGGTTGGGCCTTCTCCAATGCTGTCTGCCGGGCGGAGGGCAACGACGAAGCCTGCGCTGCGAAGGCGGTTCAAGCACGGAATGCGCTAATTAAGTGGTGACGGCTAGCGGAGTCCCCTCCCCGCCACCTTCCCCCCTTCCCCCCCCCCGCCCAGCCTGGGCTGAGCGCGGAAGCGAATTAGCACCCACGTGTGGCGCCTTGCTCCGACAGGAGCGGTGTTTGGGCCGCTCTGCCCCATTTACTGGCCTCGCCTGGCGCCAGGCGCCTGGCTACGCCCCCCCCCCGCCCCACCCCTCCAACTATTCCCCTCCACCCCTCCCACAACGTCCCCACCGCCGCCTCCCCTCCCCATTACCCTTTCCCGTCTCACTCCACTCAATCCCTCCATCCCCATCACCACACACGCAACTCCTCTCCCCTGCCCCCGCTCCCCTTTCCCCGCCCCGGCTAACCCCTCTCCTCTGCCCCTATCACCGCCCCCCCTCCCCGTCCCCTCTCCCCAACCCGCTCTCCGCCGCTCACACTCTCCCCGCCCGTCTCCCCCCCGTCTCCCCCCCGTCTCCCCCCCGTTCTCCCCCCCGTTCCCCCCCGTTCTCCCCCCCGCCCGTTCTCCCCGCCCGTTCTCCCCCTCCCTTCTCCCCCGCCCGCCCATCCCCGCTCCCCGTCCTATCTCGCTCCTCCCCATCAGTCCGACCTCACCTCTCCCCTTCCCATCTCACTTCCCGTTCCATACCAGCTCTTTCCCGCCATGGCCAATCCTGCCTCTCACCTCCCATCCCCACCTCACCCACAGGACGCTACAGGGGATGACGCTGAGAAATGATGCCGGGAAACCCAAGAATCGTTGAAAGTATTCAAAATAATTGCAATTTCAAAAATGCGCCATCACATCTCATTAATGCATGTATTCATTCATGGAAAGCAGCGCCCTTTTATAAGGAACAGACTGTAAATAATGTCTCATTTATAGATAAAGAAAATATCTACGAGAATAATACTTGAACTTTTCGATGTATTCAATATGTGCTTTCCCCTTTCCATCAGGTCTCGTTCGCATCTGGCAGGTTTTATCGATTGATTGATTGTTAGTGATTCCTGGCGTGTCAACAGCTGTGATTAGTCCCATATATGTGTTGGATGTTTTTATTGCTGGAGGTGGCACTGATCTTCCCCCACTGGATGGCAGATTCTCAGCTACCTGTCGGAGAGAGGGGTTTTCCGCATCCAGGGATCTCCCACCACCGGGGCACCTCCCCATCGGCGACCAATTCTAAGCTCCCGACTGGTCTCCGGTCATGTGTGGTAGTGTAATGCACGTGTGTAAGTAAGGAATGAACAAAGGACAAGGAAAGGGAAAGGAAAGGTCGCGCACAATCAATGGCCCTTTTGTTAGGGTATAGATTCACCTGGTATTGATCCGAGAAATCACGGAAACTAACGAACAGAAACAAGCCGCCCGCTGGAATTCTCCTCCAGACAGCGACTGAAGTCGACTCAGCTATTTGCTAGTGACGAAAATCCTGCCACCATCGGGACTCGTCTTGGATCCCCTGCTCAGGGGCACTACAGTGACATCAATTTATACCCTGAGCCACCTCAGCCAGTGAGCCTGGCTGTGACAGCCCGATCGATGCGGCAAAAGGAAACGTCAATATCATAAACCGAAATGAGTTTTTCATTAATTTCATACAAGTTTTATTTACTTGTATTCTCATGTGTCAAACAGTATTCCGACCCAGCAGAACTTATTTTATTTGCTTGAGTCACTAGAAGCCCGTCTGCCGGAGATGACAATTGCGGTTCGTGAGGGATAATCTTATGAGCAAACGACCAGTGATGTGAATGTTGGCGAAGTGGTGGCATGAGAGGATGTGGGAGTGGAAGAGGGAAACGAGAAACATGCCGAGAAGTCGCTTGGACCGCCCTAGACTCCATTTGGGTTGCCTGAGGATCCAACACACAACACACACAACACACATCACAACACACATCACAACACACATCACAACACACATCACAACACACATCACAACACACATCACAACACACATCACAACACACATCACAACACACATCACAACACACATCACAACACACATCACAACACACATCCAACACAGCATCACACCACATCAACACACAGCACACACACACACACACATCACAACACACATCAACATCACACACACAACACACATCACAACACACATCACAACACACATCACACACACATCACACACACACAACACACACACACACACACTACACACACACACAGCACACACACACATCACACACACACTCACACAGCACACACACGCACACACACCAGCACACCACACACCACACTCGCCCCTCACCCCACCGCACTCCCCCCCCCCCCCCCCCACCACACACCGCTCCTCGCAGCCCCTACCGTCCCATGGCGCCGGCTATTTCCACGGATTCCGCTGCCCACCTTCCGCGCCCCGCGCTGCCACCTGTCCTGCGCCACGCGCGCGCGCGGGTGGGCTATTCCTGTCGCTCGTGACGCGCGGAGTGAATGACTGAAGAGCGCGCGCCAAGATTATCCCCTGCGCACACTCACACACGTAAGGGAGCGTATTTTTACCACGCACATGGACCTTTAAAAAAACTTTGCGAGGGTTTTGCTCTTTTTACATAACCCAGGGCACGATTTTTCCTCATTTAGAGTTCAATGTTCACCGACTGAACCATGACATGGAGGTGGAGTTTGTTTTTCAAGCTTTGCTGCCGAAAGAACTCTGGTTTCAAAGGACATAAGTCACCGTATTCCTTTAAGTTTTCGAAAATATTCCTCGAATTTTATGATGTAATTTATTCAGCTAGTACAATCATTTGCACATAAAATACGTCGTTTTAGTGTCCATTCTTTCTAGAGATAATGAAGTTTTTTTATATTTCTGTTATTTCATTTTATGGTGATTATTCCAACGGTAATCTCATATACACTCTTCTTAACAAACAATTTATTATTTATTAGCATCTGGAAATTACTCAGAAATCGATCTCTTATAGAAATTACTTCTACTACCAGTTGATACCTGACCCCAAACTAAACAAAATTCGCTACTATGAGACTCCAACAAATACATATAAATATCAAGAAATGGCATGGAATACTATCACATGTTTCTTACTCCAAGTTATAATACTTTCGGTTCTTGGTTTACCCGTAACATTTGGATTGACGGTAGATTATGCAGTAGCGGTTTACATTTTCTCAATTAAGCCCTCCTTTGCCACAAGGAAGCGTGTTGATCACCACACTATTATCAATTGTTTCGTGATTCCTAGAAGAAACACGTGCTATACGCAAGGAGTCGTAATCTATTTTGCTGTATATTTCGAGGGAAGCCTCTAAATGGTTCATGGGCAGCACACTAGCTTCCCGTGGTATGATCCTAGGTTCGATTCCCGGTCGAGGCAAAAATGGAGTTGAGCTTTCCTTTAAAATCGTCTTCGTATCAGCAGCTGTGTGACGAATAAAAACTCAGGCAGGCGGATTGATTGATTGATTTTCTCTTGTTTCCGGCCGCGTCAACTGCTTTGGTCATTAGTCCCGTTAGTGTAGTGCATGTTTTTTTCTCGGGAGATGGCGGTGATCTTCCCCGCTGGATGGCGAGATCCGGCGCCGACCTACCGTCGGCTAGTGGGGTCTCCCCTTAACCAGGACTCTCCCACCAGCGGGGCCCCGCCCCAGCCGGGACAAGCTCTAAGCTCCCGACCGGTCTCCCAAAATATGTGGTAGTGTAGTGCATGTTAGTGTGGGCTGTGAACCTTGGAAGTAGGGTATTTCCTGTTCACTCAAAATGCATGAATTTAGCATTTTGAGTCGACTGTCAGAGTTTGGCGACTAGCTAACAGTGTCCCCCATGCCTAGTTAAATTGCCATGCTTGGATAGTAGGAGAGACATGTGGCGAACATGACGTATTCCCTTCGCCGTATCTACCAAATTCCGCCTGCCTGATCAGTCGCTGTCTGTAGAAGAATTCTAGCAGCCGGCTGCTCTGATCGGTGGTTTTCCGTGGTTTCTCTGATCAACACCAGGCGACTGCCGGAGCAGAACCCTACGAAACGGACCACTGACCGCGCGCGATCCGTCCTTCCTCTGCCTTGTCCTATCCTCTCCTCTTACACACACACTTACACTAACTGCACCACATTATCACATATTCCGGGAGACCGGTCGGGAACTTAGAGATTGTCCCGACTGGGGCTGTGCTCCGCTGGTGGGAGAGTCCTGGTTAGGGAGAAACCCCATTAGACCACGGTAGGTCGGCGCCGAATCTCGCCATGCGGCGGGGGAAGATCACCGCCATCTCCCGAGAAAAAGCATGCAGTACACTAACGGGACTAATGACCAAAGCAGTTGACGCACCCAGAAACACGAAAAAATCAATAAATCAATCATTAATTTCCACTTTTAATAAATCGTGAATTCGTCTTCGAAAGTGTGTCTCAAGATTACGGGTTTAGTAGTACATGATCTGACGAAAAGACATCCCGTATTTCGAAAAGTAGTTACAAAGAAAGATATAGAAAAAATTCTTTTACTGTACTGAAAAATACTGTTAACAATTTATTCCATTTTACATTATTTGATTTTTAACATTCTGTCCGGTAATTGGCGTCCTTCAGTGTTGACACACTGATGAAGCCTTTTCCCGGAAATTGTCTATTGTTCTTTGTGTCCATAGATCTTTCTAGTGAAATGACATCCACTGCCACCTTGAGTGCTTGCAGGGTTGTGGGTTGATGTTTCTTCACTTGCTCCGAAATAATGAAAATCACAAGGTGATATATATTGTGTTCTTGAGAGCTAGGTGATGTCTCCTCGCAACAAAGAGAGAAAGACGTCCAGAGAAGAATTCTCTCAAAATTCCTAGACTTCTCTCTCGAAGAACTACAAACAACGCTCGGGGAAGCCTTCGTCCTGATGTCAATAAAGGAGGGCGCCGTTTACACAAATTTTTAAAACCAAATAATGGGAAATGGCGTAATATTTTTGGGTCAGAAATAAAGATATTTTTCTTATCTTTCCTTGAACTGATTTTTGAAATCCTGGAATATTTTGCCGTATCCTTTATTATTTGTGCGTATCCTCCATTCCAGTATACTTGTAAGAGTAAATATGCAAAGTAATTTCAACAAAAATTAATTTTGGGAGATGTCGTACTCAAAATGTTGTCATGACCCAATAAAAGTGTCGATGAAAGCCCGGACAGTTTTGTAAGGAGTCATTTCTTCGTAAGAAGATACTTTTAAGTCAATTTTACGGCATCAATTATAATTGATGGTGTGTATAATGTTTTACAACTTCGCACATTTCTCTCATCCCTTAACAGTTTTTTTACGACACGGCTGGCCTTCGACTCGTAAACATTCTTACGTTGTAAAATTTCAGCGTGAAGTTGAGAACATTTGAGACATCCAATCTCAAATAATATCTAAGTATGATCTATTACCGAATGTGATCTAAGACCTTGTTCATCACATATCTTAACTGTTCTCACACTTCAAATGAATGCTACGGTCTGTACAGTTGGTATGATAAGCACACGCGAAACACTTCATAATCATTCAATATGCGCAGTCTGCGCTTCTACCATTACACTCAGTATTGTATCCCCACATCCCTCATTGCGTAACCCTCACCCCGCCCTGAGAAGCTGATCCAGAAAAAATATTTGAATCACCAACTACAGAAAGGCAATTTGTTTAATTTCACATTTTTTGTATTGGCGGGAAGGGTTTTCAGTAGGTCAGTACATTGTATACTGCAGAAAGGAAACTTGGCCACTCGAAGCATAGATCTTGGCTTGCAAAATACACCGTAAAGAGTACATTTTCTTAAAACTAGTTTTATACGTTTTTTTGTTTCGTTGTAAAAGTAGGAAATGCGGACTATTGCCTTTCTGCAGTTAGCGATTCATTTTAGAGGGAGGCAATTTTGAAGTAAAGAAAGCACGATATATTCATAATGGGAACACTGTTTTGATACGATGATATCTATTTTTTGCTAATTTTTTTTAGTAAAATAAAAAAAATCTGAAAATTGTTGACCTTGAAGGGAGGAGCATCGCTTCCACGCCCTCCTCCTCCCTGGATCCGCCACTGCCGACCCCAGCCGCTCACTCCCAAGCCAGCATTCTCCCCGTTGTTCTTCCAAGGCATGTGGCGTACAAATCTCATTTGTCTGGTCAGTTGAGTCCTGGGAAGCATTCGAACAATCAACTTTTGAAATCTCCATGCTTTGCTTTCAGATATAAAGTGCTTTACCTCACCAATTCTTAATTATTCTTTATTACTTAATTCCTTTAATTTATTCTTACATTCCAGAAAGTAAAGATATTTATATATATATAATATTATATATATTTTTTAAAAACAATTAAGGGTCGTAAATTTGCAATTCAGAGGGCTTGGAAAAACATTTAATTCGTTTGCCGATTATTCATCTGTACTTTCGTAGCCATTCCGGCAATGCTCCAGATGAAACGTGTTGGTGGACGGGTGACGATTAAATAACATGCTGCAATGGTGGAATGAGAGTCAGTGCCATGTATGCCCCCGACAAATACCAGTAGCTCACCCGAGGTATTAGCCTTTAATTCCATGTGAATCGACCGGGATTTGAACCCCTTTATTCAGAGGTGGAAGATGGGCAGACCGGCAAAACGACTGTCCGTCGGACTGTCCGTCCGGCCGATTTTCTCCCAAATTGATTCTCCTCAATCAACCTGACTGATGTCGCAACCTCTTAAATTTGAAATCCATATTTTCATTTTTCTTGGGGGTACTTTACATGAAGCCACTGAACATTTTCAAAGTTTTCCGAAAACATTAGTAAAAATTATTGTTGGATAGTAAAAAAACGTTCAATAAAATGGTGTAGGTTTCATTTTCGTTGAAAACTCTGATTTTTCGAAAATTGCAAAAATTCAAAATTTTTTCAGCGTCTTCCTACTACTAAAATATTAGATACATATTTTTCGCTTAATAAAATCTGTTCCTTAAAGATAAATTTTGAAGTAAGGTCATGTACAATTTTCGAATATTTAAACCGAGAGCAGTGGTTCAGTGCACCAACTAATGTCACTGCAGCGCCTCTGACCGGGTGGTCCTAGGTTCGAGTCCCGATGGCGGCAGGATTTTTGGCTCTAGCTTTTCAGCTAGGTCGAATTCAGTTCCTGTCTGGAGGAGAATTATAGCGACCGGCTGCTCTGATAGGTAGTTTTCCGTGGTTTCTCCGATCAACACCAGGCGAATGCCGGAGCAGTACTCTATCAAACGGGCCACGGACCGCGCGCAATCATCCCTTCCTCTTCCTTGTCCTATCCTCACCCCTTACACACACTTACACTAACATGTACTACACATGTCGGGAGATCGGTCGGAGACTTAGAAATTGTCCCGGCTGGGGCGCTACCTCGCGGGTTCGAGATACCTGGTTGGGGAGTACCCCGTTACCCCACAGTAGGTCGGCACCGAATCTAGCCATCCAGCGGGGAAAGACCACAGCTTCCGAGAAAAAATATGCACTACACTTACGGGAATAATGACCATGATCGTTGACGCGCCCGGCATCACTAACAATCAATCAATCTAATATTTGAGAATTTTTCGCGAACTTTTGTGTGAAATGTAGACAATTTTTATTTTGTTTATTGTATATTATTAATTTCGGAGAAGGGGCGGGGCGGGGTTTGGCGGGCAGGGCGGTGGGGGGCGGGTGTGGCGGGGCGGGTGCGCGGGAGGGTGTGCGGCGGGCAGGGTGTGACGGGCGGGTGTGGCGGGCGGGTGTGGCGGGCGGGGTGTGGCGGGCGGGGTGTGGCGGGCGGGCGGGATATAGCGGGCGGGCGTGGCAGGGTGTGGCGGGCGGGCGGGCGGCGGGCGGGCTGTGGCGGGGCGGGGGGGGGCGGGGCGCCGGGCCCCGGGCCGGCGCCCCGATTAGCCGTGATGCACGGGCGCGCCGCGTAGCCCCCGCCCCGAGCCGCCTCGGCGCCCAGGGAATGTGGGCCGCGCTGGGAATAACCGGGAGGCGGCGCGGCTTTTCAGGTCGCAGCTCCCCGTCTCCCCATGCCTTGGGGACTCCTTCGGAAACGCTTGCATTACGCTTTCAACGTGAGAATCATCCTCATCATTTTTCATCATAAATGATTGATTCAAGGGTTATGGGCAAGAACATGGTAACCTGCATAAGGCTCGTTTTGCACCGACAGCGTCAATGAAAAACGAAGCAAATATTTAATTTTATTTAAAATTTTTTTTGAAGAACATCTTGGCTTCATTCTCTCAAGGTACTATTCATAACTATTTTTTTCATTTCTAAATTGTGGATTACAATGTTTTTGCCGAAACCCTTCGTATATTTCCGGACACGATATCTGCTGTGGTTGTTTGTCCCGTGAATTCAGTGTATGTTTCATCGGGAGGTAGAGGTGTTGTTCCTCTATTAAAACGTGAGATTGAGCATCGACCTATACGTTGGCTTGCGGGATCTGCCTATTCAGACACGTCCGGCGGCCTGCCAGCAGCTGAATTCGTCCCAACTAAACTTTTTTTTATGTGGCATCTGTGAGTAGTATCTCCAAGATGGAATGCGGCACGACTTTTTGCGTCTTTGTTAGTCCTGCCGCAAGATGTCGCATGATCGCAATATCAAGCAGTGCTGCAGATAAAGTGACTCTTGAGGCAGGACTGAGAATGGCGCAAAAAGTCGTGGCGAATTCCATCTCGAAGATGCCACGTTAGAAAAACCCAAGTGTATGTCGCTCGTGTCTGTGACCGCGAGCGGTAGCGCTGCAGTGCATCAACTGTCACTGCAGCGCCTCTGACCGGGAGGTCCTAGGTTCCCATCCCCCACGGCGGCAGGATTTTCGACACTAGCTTTTCAGCTTAGAGAGCTTGCCGGGTCGGCGCCGGATCTCGCCATCCAGCGGGGGAAGATCACCGCCATCTCCGGTGAAAAAACATGCACTACACTAACGGGACTAATGACCAAAGCAGTTGACGTGCCCGGAAACACCAATCAATCAATCTATCGTGTCGAAAATCCAGCATCGGGACTGGGACTCAAACTTTAGGACTCCCCGATCATTGTCGCTCCGATGGCAACCGTTGTTGCCTTGAGCTCACTTACCATTTACCACCACCACCACCATTAGGGACTTAAAGCCCAGCGAAGCGTACGGAAACCGGCACCAATCTCGACTTTCTGCTCATGCGCAGATGCTCAAAAATTGTATTGCATATTCAAAATATTTCTGTCGATTCCTGTACGCTACGCTGTGTATGAAGTCCCTATTTAGGTAGTTCAAAAAGCAAAACGTTCAGCAATCTCGATCTACTGCGCATGCGCAGATGCTCAAAAGTGATATCGACTACAGTACGTTAGGCTATGCCTACACTCATGGGGGAAAGAACTTGTAGCTTCACTGTGCGCACGTTTTGTTGAGCTTTCCTTTTGCTTGTAGTGGTAGTAGAGTTTAGGGTGAGTTTCTATTTTGTTAGCAATACAGAAAAATCAAATCTGTTCGTTCGTTTACCGTTACAAATAAGTTTTCTATAATTCGACAACGGAAATATCTATTTTTTGAAATGTTAACCTCTTCTTTAAATTTTTATTATTATTTATTATTATTATTATTATTATTATTACTATTTTTCATCTTTCAACTATTAATAGTTAAATTGTTGGGAAGGGGTTCTGAAACTCAAGAAAGCGTGCACAGATTGATTTTCTCCCCCATACGTCACATACAGTTTTTGACTAAATAAATAAAATAAATAAATATATATGAGAAGCCTATTCCGGCGCACCGATTTTTACTCGTTCTGCACCAGTTTGCGTCATGAATTACGTGACCACAGCATGGGCACTTCGTTTGAAAAGCCAGACCAGACCCTGGCGCCATGTTGCATGGAGAGCGAGTAGTGTTGAGAAACATTTTGAAAGTGGTCTAAAGTGACTATTTTAAACGAAAGTAACACGATGACGATGTTATTGAAATAAAAGTTACAATATTTAGTAAAATGCTTCATATATCTGTTTCAATGACTTGCAACAAGGCGATTGGTTTAATAACTGGCTGCATTTAAAATTCCCGTCATTATTGTGATGCAAAATGGTGCATGAAATGCATCGACTGAATTTGGATAGGCTGAGCCCCCCCCCCCCCGCCCTGTTTCCACACCCTACGATCGTAGCCGTCCCAAACAAGTGACAAACCTAAAAGAGATATCGCTTTCTGGGTGTGTAACTTGGCTTCCCTTAGTAGTTTACATTTTTTTCTGTTTTGGGAAGGGTAGGCTTTCATTTCATATTATTAGTCTCTGCATAGTCCAATTCTAAGAAGGAAGAGCAGGCCTTAAGGCCTGAACCTCGCCACAAATAAAGACAATTTCATTATTATTATTATTATTATTATTATTATTATTATTATTATTATATTGCTTCATGATATCTCCTTCTCGTTTTTATTATATCATGAATTCTTAACTAATTTCTAGAATGTGCGTTCCTTATTCGACCCGTTATACTGCATCCTTTCATTTAAGGTAATTTATTTTTGGCCTCAAGTGTTAAGGTCATTAGTCTCGCAAATGTTGGGCATGTTTTTCTCTCGGGAGCTGGCGGTGATCTTCCACCGCAGAATGGTGAGATCTGGCGCCAACCTACCGTACTTACCGGGTTTTCCCCAACCACATATCTCCCACCAGCGGGGCACCGCCCCAGGCGGGACAACCTCTAAGTTCTCGACCAGTCTCATGACATGTGTGGTAGTGTAGTCCATGTTAGTGTAAATGTGTATGGGGAGCTGAGGATAGGACAAGGAAGAGGAAGGAAACACCGCGCGCGGTCCGTGGCCCGTTTGTTAGGGTACTGCTCCTGCACTCGCCGGTGCTGATGGGAGAAACCATGGAAAAATACCGATCAGAGCAGCTAGCCGCTAAAATGCTCCTCCAGCGGTTGAATTCGACCTCCCCGTCAGAGACACTGCTGTTGCATCAATTGATGCCCTCAGCCACCTAATACCGGTCTCTGCTGATACTCAGCTGTAGATTTTCTGATTCAATTATCGTTGAGCACAATTTTCTGAGCGTTAGGAACTGCTGTGTAGTAACGAAACGTTTCTGCACAAATGCTTATATCCATCTCATTTTACAGAACTCACTGGTATGCTTTTGTCACACGAATAAACCATTTTTACACACTTGGGCCATATTCGGTTTGTGCAGTGTTGTTTATCTGATTTTAGAATCCTTTGTACATCGCGCTACGAATCACTCCTCGATGGAAAGTTTACTCGAGATGAGTATATGTCTAATACAGTTCATTCAAATGATGAGTTCGTTTTATCAAATTGCATTCAGAAGTAAGATCTTGAAGAAGACCTTAGTCTCTATTCTTACTTCTATTTCCGATTATGCACTTTCTATTTTCAGTTCCATAACTCCACTTTTAAACACCAAGCAAGGAATATATGTATGATTCTGCCAAATATTGTAATATACTAAAGAACTACCCAATAACCGTACGATAACTCTCGCATGTTAAACCATACCACCTTCTCTAGTTTTCCATATTCATATTAACCCTGTAATATATCTTTTTTTCACGACCTCCGTCACTTATATGTCTCCTTGTATGATAACAATACAATACACCCTTATCAATACAAACTATTCTTGTTTAAGGTGATTACAAACAGAGAGGTACACCCTTGTAACTCAGTCACGTTGAATATCAAGTACTTAGTTTAATTTCACATCGAGATCAAGATTTTATAGATTAAAAAAAAATTAGAACGAGTGTTGCGGGTTGCGTTTAACATGAATATTTAGATGCTTTTTTAATACAAATTCTTCGTATTTTTAAGATCAAAATGCAATTCGTCACGTCTCTGTAACATTCTCTTTCTTTAGATATCTCATTTATGAAGACTGGTCAGGGTGAGAGAGCCGCAAAGGGTACCTATACTACTGAAATAATATACGAGACGATGTTATGTTATATTGAAAACAAGGCTGATTATTGGCCCATTTTGGGTACAATCTAAATTGAAGTTTTGACAGGAGAATTTCCTGGAATTTGCCTGAAAGACACGTCAACGTGCGGTAATTCTAAGGGAACAATAGTGGGCAAATAAAATGACAATATTATCATTATGGCAAATTGGAGCAAACTGGGCATGTAGAAAAATTAAATTTAATTAATATTAGAAAGATTAAAACATATCTCATTGGCATGCTCAAAGTGGGCAGATTAATTAGACAAACAATATTGACGTGAAACTAAAAAAATCTCAATATGGTCTCAAAATTGTCGATGATATTTTTAGGAACACTTGAGGTGCTTATAGAATTCGTCAGTGCACTCTGTTCCTCTACTCACGAGATCGCGAAGAGAAGTCTGCGACAAATCAATCAAAGTTCGACAGCACTCCTCCGCTCTTCACGTGGCGTTTGGAGCAAAGTGGAGATGAGCTGGAAGCAGCCACAGCCCTCGTGCTGCTGGCGGTTCCAAGTAACAGATCAATATTCCTTTTGTCAGGAGACAAAGGTTATTTCTGGCAAACATTTGCCAACATAGGCAAAATCTTTCCGGTTTGAGAATAGCCATTTCTGATTCATTTGATGTTGGAAAAAACGAAAATGACATTTAAAACTTGCAGTTAGCTCTTGTTTCTTACAGCCTGTGTACGTTACAAGGAATTGTTTTACGAAATTTAACGCCTGGAGATTGTGTTAGCACGTCTGAGAACAGCAGTGCTCGGTTATGGGTACTTTGTACTACTCTGTGTAGGTAATGGATGCATGGCATATTCAGAAAAAAAGGCGAACTTTTGAATACCACAATATCCTATCAACCTTTCGACGACATGGAAATAGTCTGCCTGTACCACTCCTTCCGGAAAAGTACACTCAACAGGCAGATGTAGACATATGTTGTAGAAGAGAGAAATTGCCTCATCCTTAATCTCCACAGGATGATCTTAATCTCCTCCAATCTCACCTGAACTCCTGCCCTGAGAACTGCGGTGCCGTAATTTGTCCGTCATGGAGAGCAATTCGAACAGAACATTTTGCAAATAGAACGGAGGTGTAAGGGGATTGGAACATTGGTAGGCTTGCGGACTACTGTTAAAAAGTGACAAGAGAAGACACAGAAAGCCAGTATAAGCGACAGGCAAAGAGACTGCGCTCTCGGAATAAGTCTTTTTATTTGAGGAAAGTGATGCTTTAAAACCAGAGTTAGACATACTAAATTATCGACCTAAAATTAGGAAATTTTAGCTATTTTCAAGAAGTATATTTTTAGTATTTCTACTTGAAATTAGTATATCTTAAAAACTAAAGCTAACAAGAGAAAAGTATCATATTCGTTTTTGTCGACCACAAGTTACGGTAGTTTTGCTATTTTCAGAAAGGCAATACTTTTTGAACGGTGTAATCGGTACACATAGTATTACTGCAATTTTAATCAAAAATACTCAATCCTGACTTGTAACACGAAGGCAATCTCTTATTGTTCACATGTGAATGGGATTCATATTCTCGCTTTACTACTTCGAGCAGCATAATTTCAATTTAGAATGTAACAGCTATTAGCTATGTCAATATTAGACTTACTCTCTTTGGACAAAATTCACACGAACCCTTTCGAGCATGCTTTCCGTTACTGAAATTCTATTAATGAGAACTTGTTTCAAGCGAAATGTGTTTTTCGCAAAAATAACAGATATGCCTAGATATAAATATATTAATATATAATAAATATGGAAAGCAAAATATTAAATGAGATAAGTAAAAAAGGATTTAAACATTAAAAATTCATCAGCATATTATTATGAGTTCGTACATGCCACATCATTTCATTCATATTATTATGACTTTGTACATGCAACATCAGCAGCATTGTGGACAAACTCCTTTGAGTTCCATTGTACCCCTGGCTATCGAATATTTATTTACAGACGTAATAAATGCATTACATGATAATATTCGAAAGCAGATTTTCGAACACATTTAACTCTAATTAAAAAATGTATCGTTAAATCATAAATATTCGTTTATAAAATTCGTTTGCAACTGGAACTGACAAGGTCAGATTGTTATAGCACTGACAGGATAAAACAGAGGGAAACCTGTTGAAATTGGTTCCGGAAAAAAAAGTTCGTTAAGACACGGATAGCATAATGGAGACCATGAGAATGAGAAGCGAACATACGTCTGATTTTACTTTCTCACTACGGAGTAGAGAGAAAAATCAAATGATAACTAAACCTCTGTTCGTCCGGCTGAACCGTTCAGCCCATTTTTCCCAAAATTGATATTTCCTAATCGATCTGGCTGATGATCGCAGCCCCTTGATTTTGAAACGATATTTTAATTTTGTGTGTGTATATGAGTGGGATATATTTTTGTGTAAACATAATTTAAACTATCTTACTTCTCGGGAGAAATAATTAAAGTAAATATACACCTTAGTGAAGTACGTTATATATCTTATTTCATTTTTTCAGCTTGTTTTAAAAAAAATATGATATGATGAAATACCCTGCATTTTCACAAGTATTTTATCATCTTTAGAAGCGAAGAAAAACGCAAATTGTGACAAGCTCTTTCTAATCGATGAATATATGAATATATTCCATAAAAATTAATATATTCTTAGAAATTTATCAGACTGTTTTTGCCCTTTATTTTAAAGACAGAAACCATTTTTTAGGATAACTGTTTCATATGAATATATTACATGTGATTTACAATAGTAAAACCAACGTTTCGGAAAATAATTATTTCCATCATCAGGTTTAAATGTCAAAACAAATAAATAAAATATTTTAAACAATGGTCAGATAGTCAGATATAAACAGAAGAAATACATAATTTTAATGTACACAAGTCGCAACAGACCGCACCTTGATAAACACTTTTGAATATCTTAGCATTGTATCATATAACGGTATGAAAGGAAGAGGTAGAGAGGGACAATACAAAATCAACTAAGTCAGAAAGAAGTTAATTAAGAATTAGTGAGAGAAAGATCTTAATTTTGAGAAAAAATACTCAATAATCCATCATATAAACTAGTAAATTTATTAGATTCCACCTGTGTCAAAAGTTATGTAATGCTCCGCGAAAAAACGGCGAATTTTTGCCAGAAATATTCGTTTTACAGGGCCCTGGTAATGAAAAAGTGGATAAATCCAGTTGCTAAATTTAGAAAACAAATTCTCTAACACGTGGTGAAGTCAGAATCCATGTTTTGTGGGTACTTGATACCAAAAAATCGATTGACGGCAAAACGTCTGTCTATCTGACCGTTTTAATTCAGAAAACGGATTATTTTGCTGGCAAGAAATTGGTTATTTTGACAATACGTGACGATTAAAAAACGGTATTCTGATGCCCAATTGTTATCTAAATATTTCTTCATAACGCAATACGCAAGATTGGCATAGCCGCACAATATTAGATGATAGGAAATAGCTTGCCGCTAGTAATTGCAGCTATGACTCCTCTATTCATACCCTTCTCGTTAATTCTCTGCCTCTGTGCTAATCGGTGCTATCATATCGACTCCCATGATAGTCAACCTCTTATCTGTCCGACACACAAATTGCTGTTATAAAATGCAACATCATAGATATTCTCATGCCACCTGGATCGGGAAAAGTTATCTCATTTTTATTACAGCTATTCCACATTCTCTAGTGCTTAAGCAGAAACTTTAGTATCTTACAGTCACCGCATCACGTTTCCTTCTTTTACACAATGAAGGGGTGGAACATCCTGACGTATTATCTTTCCTTCGCGGTATCTATATGACCTTCTGAACTTTCTAAGACGTTGGAAACGCATAATTGTATATTGATTGGAGTTTACCTCAAAAATCTAACTTCCTTCCTGGAACCCTAACCTGGAGACAACGAAGTAAAGTAGTTGACAATTCACACTTTCGTACGAAACGTTCATGGCCCTGGTCACATGATGTTCTTCATATCTCGTTCTTGAAGGAATGTGTTTTTTTTCTCGCTATTTTTACCTTGCATTATGTTAATCCATTGCTTTCATAACAGCACTTGAGAGATTTTCAATGTGCCGTTTACGCAACTTTGAGCTGACCAACTGTAAACATGAACTCTCGTGGATTTATTGCTTGATTAGTGATTCCGGGCACGTCACGTGCTAAGTTTATTAGTCCCTTAAGTATAGTGCATGTTTTATCGCAGGAAGTGGCGGTGATCATCCTCCGCTGGATGGAGAGATCCGGCGCCGACCTTGATGTCAACTTAAAGGTTTTCCCAACCAGGTATCCCCCATTATCAGGTCACCGACCCAGCTGAGACAAGCTGTAAGCTCCCGACTGCTCTCCCGACATGTGTAGTAGTGTAGTTTATGAAATGTAAGTAAGGGTGAGATTAGGACAAGGAAAAGGAAGAAAAGATCGCGCGCGGTATATAGGTCATTTGTTAGGCTACTGCTCCGGCATTCGCCTAAAGTTGATCGAAATCACCGATCAGAGCAGTCGGCCGCTATTATATTCCTCCGGCCAGCGGCAGAATTCGACCTACATATGTAGCCAGTGTCGAAAATCCTGCCACCGTCGGAACTCGAACACTAGGACCTCCCGATCAGAGGCACTGCAATGACAACCATTGAGGCCCTGAGCCAGCTACGTCGGTAAATCTAGTGGGAAAAGAGAGAAAGTGTTCAGATTCAATTCCAGCACGGAAGCCGTGATCATCACCGCCAATGGGTTTTTGAAATCGGGCGCACCACAGGGCCATCTCTGTGTTTGGTCTCGTTATCTCTTATCGCACATTGTTTGATGTCAAGATTTTCTAACATTGTTCGGAATCCTGTGTTCCCTAAAATATCTTTATAGGAATCTGAAGCAATGTTACTCTGGATTTTGCTGATAACAGACATCAAGTTGGAATAAGAGTTCGGACGCTATACGCAATCGTCCTTATAAGCATTACTTTCTTCTTCTACACTTACTTTTTCGCAAGATTCAAGAAATAATATATGCTCCTGTGGTTTATTAGAAACAAAACAAAAATAGAAATTAAAATATGCTCACAAGACAAGCTTTAAAATTGTATATTTAAACTTTAAAAAAATTAAATATCGTCGTATAATTATATATATCGTGTAATGAAATGAATCACTTGAAGCATTTATTAGGGACACACAGCGCTTATCAACCAAACGGAAAAAGACGCATAATTCCTTTTTCTTAGTAGATTCCTCCTCTTGCACGGACAATCTAGTGTAATCAAATTTCTGTCATAAACAGAATAGATATGAAATTACCTATTTTTCTAAAGAAATGGGGATTTCGACAATCTGTTTTTATTTAATTGGAATGACCGATTTCTACGAATCAGTCTATATATACTCTGCTTGATCTGTTTAATATTCTCGAAACATACAATACTCGAGATGACATATCCCTACACGATTTAGAATGTAAAAGAACTCAATGTCGTTGTATTATGCGGTCGTTCGCTACAACGAGCATCGGTAAACACTATTCAGAGTGCTCATATGGTACGAGTCTTCTATCCTGAGGCGAACTTCTAGCATGACTATCGTGAAAAACTTTCACAACAGACAAGAAAGTTCAAACAGTTCAAACAAATAGAATACACATGATTTTAAATCCATGGATATATTCAAAGGTAATTAATTTACATTTTTCAGTGAATTGACGCAGCAACGATTTAGTCGTACCTACAACGCTACTTGTATGGTCATCTAACTACGAGAATAGTTCACATCCATTGAAGGGTGGAAAATTCTGCGAAGGAAAGCTATCTAGGTGATCCGCAATAACCGTTATAAATGATTGACAGCGAATATTCCTATCTTCACACGCGAACATTTATCCTTGATAGTCGCATCTCGCCCTTCAGAAGTCCGCACGGGGCAAGTGTACCGAAGTTATTCATCCATGAAGTCTGTGGAAGCGGCGTCTGTTGCCATGCAGTCTTGTTGTACGGCGATAGTGCCATTTTTTGAGAAAAAGCTTCCTGGGGTCCTTGACTCGTGCATGTGAGACAGCTCTTATCTCACACCTTATCAGTGGCTTCACTGAGCGCATTCGTGGAAGCACCTCTTCAAAGCCTGCTCCGATGTGGCTCTATGCCCCTCAATATTTTCTCCCAGAAGTTGACATTCCAACGATGTGGTAACACAAACCTATAATAATGTAGAACTTGATTTACTGAAGAGAGCAATTGTATACCTTATCTTCTACTTTTTAATGTTTACAAATAAAATAGCTCAGTGGTTAGAGCAATTGGGCATAAACCAGGAGACTCGGATTCAAGTCTGGTTTGGGGTAACAATTCTTTGAAAACATTTAATTATTAAAAGTAAAGTTGTTTACAATGGTGTTACAAAAGTATTATTATGGTTGGAGTGATTGCTCCCAAATTTGATACGAATACTGTTGACCAAGAATAGAACATAACGTTGTTGCGATTCAAAATGTTACAAAAAATGGGATTTAAAAAAATTGCTTAGAGTATACACAGCACAACTATGGTAATTTACCCATTGTTAAAATAAAAATATCAAACAAATGAACCGAAAGCAGATAGCAGACAACTGCAACTATCTGCGTGTTGTACTGAGGCATTTAGTAGAAGTTAGGTATTAATAATGAATGAAAAATATTACTAGACATAATATTGAAACTATTATTAAAATTGTTTATTACCCTTATTGATTTAGTATTTAATTTTACATTCAATTAAGTAATGTGAAAATTTTCTATTTGTAAATCTTTGCCGATTTTCTTCACATATACTATATTTATAAAGGTATTTGTAAATTGGTCTTAATTGTAAATAGGTATGTATATATTAAGTGTACAAAAGATAATTTATTGAAAAAATAGCATGAATCTAAAACATGTAAATGCTTATAAGTATAGTTGTTTATTTTACATTCAATTGTTTAATGTGAACAGTTCATTGTGCCATATTTCCCGCAGAAATATATTCACAAAGGTAAGTTGGAATAGATTTTTGCATAATAATAAAAGTATAAAAGCACATGTTTGTTGTATTTTTGTATGAAAAGGTTCTTGGTTTAATTGCAGTTAAGGAGAACAAGGCTATGGGGGAAGGGATACACTAGAATAGATAAAAGAATGCAGAACAAGGTAGGATTAGAATTTTTTGTGTAATCATTCTATATTATTGTGTTAAATGAATCCCCGGCAACGCAGGGTTCTTCAGTTTGATTTTAACTCATTATATTTCGTCAATGCAAATTGTAAATGTTATTATTCTTCGCTTTTTTCGCGTAAACATGTGCAGAACGTGTAGTTATTGATGTTAATGTGAGACATCTTTACGTAATTCCCAGGCAACGGTATGCACGGCTGCTACCTAACAGATGATTGTAATAAATACCCGAACAATGCCGGGTTTCTCTTTTTTTATTTTATTTCTTGTTCGGCATTTCTGCCTTTCAAGAGTGTTGATACAAGGATTACATAACATTGTAGGCTGAATCATTCTCAGGTCTAAGTGTCAATACGCTTCCGGCATAAGTACGTTCGATTGACAGGTAACATGAGCTGAACAAGCATTGGTACTGTTGCGTAGTGTTGCGTGTGTGTGTGTGTGTGTGTGTGTGTGTGTGTGCGCGCGTGTGTGTGTGTGTGTGCGTGTGCGCGTGTGGTGTGTGTGCGTGTGTGTGGTGTGCGTGTGTGCGTGTGGGCGTGCACGCGTTGCGGGCGTGCGCGCGTGAAGTGTGTGTGCGTGTGCGTGTATGTATGTGCGTGTGCGTGTGCGTGTGGGCGTGCAGGGTTGCGGGCGTGCGCGCGTGAAATTACAATTTCAAACGGTTAAGAAACCTTGAAAATGTCCTTAGGGTAGCGTGAATTGATTCTGTGTGGTTGTCTGGGAGTCTTACCTAGATGGTGAATTGTAGAAGTTCGGGATTCTGGGAGTACGTATATCGGAAGTTTTTTGAAATCTTGAGAATATAGTCTTGAATGGGTTCTATTTTTAGTTTTTTGTGTAGTTGTTGATTGCTTATAAACCACGGTGATTTAGTATACGATTTGGTTGCTTTCGTACAAACGGTGTTTCTGAAGATGTTATATTACTTGATTAACGACGTATTCATACAGGCAGTTCCCAACTATTGGTGGCTTATCAAATTGGTATCAAACAATACATTTCGAAAATTGTTTTTCGTCTTCTTCAGGTATTGGCATAAACGTATTTCAAAATCTTAGGAATAATATTAAACTATTTTATACAAAATTAATTCAAACATATCTTCAAAAGATTTCTTCATTACAACTTCGTGAAACAATTTCTGGATAGAGCATAAAATAAACAATACTGTTCAATCTATGGGTGGGGCAATGAGCATATCGACACACACTTGACTCCTAGTATTTAGCCAAATATTTATCGTGTACACTGTTTTACTGTAATTGATAGGAAAAGAACATTGTGTTCATGTTAGGTTCAATTTTAAAATTACTAGTCAGGAAGGATTTAGATTCATCTTAAAATTATTACTATTGAGCGACCACATTTTTTGATCTAAAGTGGTTTAGTACAAGCGAGAATTCTTATCTTGGAGATATAGTGCACCGTTATCTCTCCACTGAAGCCTGCGTCCATCCAAGAAAGCGATGCTTTTGTCTGACGCTTGACTCAACTGACGTGCTGAATAGTGGGAAGATAGATTAAGAGCAATGCTTTGTTTGAGATGGAAAAATACGTCATAGCCATTGATTCCTAAATCAAAAATATGCACGTGTAAATATCGTCAGTTACTGACAGGTCACAGGCAGGTCCTATGATTCCCTCCAACACCTCCATTCAAAACGTAGTTGATAGCAGTCTTATCTCTTTAGACTTCTGTTGGATTCTATGATCAGACTCGGTGGATATGGCGGGTAGCTATACCCACACGACAATTGGGTAAAATACCCATTTGGGATTTGGGGTGAATGAAATATTCCATAAACGTCAAATTGGAAATGAAAGAATTTTGTCGGTATTGCATCGACTTACAACGTATATGCGATCGACTATATTGCAAGATTGGCTCAACACAAGTGCGATTTTATTTTTTAATAGTGGCATGACAAAATCGATTTGCAAAAATTATTAAATCTGTATGCGTAAAAGTGGATGTTGGTATAAGAGAAATAAACTCCGACACCATGTGACCGACCCCCATGAAGTTGGCCCATCTACGTGTTTTTCACCCAGAAAGTTTATAAGCTGTCAGTTTTGTTGTAACTCCATCGGATGGTGCTGCACCACAAGTTTGCGCATAACTTTAATTCAATTACCATTCAAACTCAGCTCCACCCGACCTTCATTGTTGCTGGGCTTTACCGTACGACGCAGGGCGAGACCGACAAGTCAGGACAGCGGCGGGCGTATGTATGTGTGTGTGTGTGTATGTGTGTGTGTGTGTTAGAGAGAGAGAGAAGACAGACAGAGACAGACAGACAGAGACAGACAGACAGAGACAGACAGACAGAGACAGACAGACAGAGACAGACAGACAGAGACAGACAGACAGAGACAGACAGACAGAGACAGACAGACAGAGACAGACAGACAGAGACAGACAGACAGAGACAGACAGACAGAGACAGACAGACAGAGACAGACAGACAGAGACAGACAGACAGAGACAGACAGAGACAGAGACAGAAGAGAGAGACAGACAGATAGAGAGAGACAGACAGATAGAGAGAGACAGACAGATAGAGAGAGACAGACAGATAGAGAGAGACAGACAGATAGAGAGAGATAGAGAGACAGAGAGAGACAGACAGATAGAGACAGACAGATAGAGCGAGACAGAGAGATAGAGAGAGACAGATAGAGAGAGACAGACAGATAGAGAGAGACAGACAGATAAGAGAGACAGAGAGATAGAGAGAGACAGAAGGAAGAGGAGGACGGACTGAAGGAGAGAGACTGACGGACTGAAGGAGGGAGACGGGACAGACGGACGGAAAGAGGGAGACGGGTTGAAAGAGGGAGATGGACAGGCGGACTGAAAGAGTGAGTGTGAGAGAGAGAGAGAGAGAGAGAGAGAGAGAGAGAGAGAGAGAGAGAGAGAGAGAGAGAGAAAACTCAGTATTTCTCCTGAGGGACATCAGGTTTACATATCTGCATCTCTTCCTACAGGACACTCTGTTCATATGAAAGAAAACTATAATGACTTAGCTACGATTCTTGTGAAAGTCAATTATGAAGAGCATCAATGGATGGTTTGTGGAGCTTTCGAAATACTAATCATGCTGTTGGATTAGCAGGGAAGTTATACAAAATATCCTTGCTTTCATTGTTTATGGGATAGTAGAGCCACAGAGCTACATAGGAGAAAAATTGATTGACATCCTCGAGACAGTAAATCCTCCGGCGAGAAAAATGACATCTATGCGGCCTTGGTTCCCCCAGAACAAGTATTATTGCCACCTCTTATTTATCTCCCTCATATTAAATTGAGGCTTATAAAACATTTTGTCAAATCACTGTCAAGAGATGGGAATTGTTTCAGATATCTGTGATACAAGTATGCAAGTTCCCAACACTTCCCTGTCTGAAGCCAAGTTAAAAGAGGGAGTTTTCACTGGCTCCGACATAAGAAAACTTCAAACTGATCCCCTCTTTATGAAAACAATGGTAGGCAAAGGAGAAGAAGAAGAAGAAGAAGAAGAAGCAGCCTGGGACTCTTTTACGAATGTAGTGCACAAGTTTTGGGGCAATATTAAGGACCCTGACTACAAAACCATTGTATCATCATTGCAGTATATGAAGATCAAGGATCCGAGATGAGATTAAAAGTTCATTTCTTACTGTCCCATTTTGACTATTTTCCAGAAAACTTGGGAGTTTATAGTGAAGAACAGAGCAAAAGATTTCATCAGGATGTTCGTGATTTTGAGAAACGTTTACAAGGAAAATGGGATGTCAATATGTTCACTATTGGATGCCCAATCGAGAAACCAAAGTAGGAAACCAGAAACAAGTTCGGAGAAATATGAACAAAAGAAAATATTTCACAAGAAGAAAAAGTCAAACTAAAATTGTGAATAAATATCAAAAAAATTTTGATTATTAATAATAAAAAACTCATGTAGTACACTGAAAAAAGCGTTTTTATTAAATATTTGTTTTCATAATGTAAAAATAAAACTATACGTGATGGAATTTCCTGGAAGTCATTTTTAGAATTTGTGACCTTTAAAACATACAACTCAGAAAAAATATCCCATGCAGATGAGAAAAAAATCTTTTTTGCAAACCTGTGTTATTGTTAACTGTGTGTTCACCTTCTGTGCCTACAATATTTTACGGGTATTTTCCCTACTCTAGCAATTAAATCACTTAATAAAAGAAGATAATCACTTTTATTGATCTTATTTATTGCTGGCTGTAGGTTTTCGTAGAATTTTATCGAATCTTGGGTTGTCCCTTCTTCTGGTGCATATATGGCAAAGACTGTAACATAACCTCTATCTACTTTAAGTCACGTTGTTATTATTCTTTCGTTTATGAAAGTGTACGATACTATTCTAATTTTCAAAGTTTTTTTTTCTGATGCAAATAGATACTCCAGCTGATGCTCTCTGCGTTTGGGGGACTCCACAGCGTATCATTATATAACTTGATAATTCTGATGAGCCTTGTAATTTTTTTGTTTCAGTAATTGCAGCAATATCAATCCTAGCTTTATCTAATTCTTGTTGTAATTCAGCTTCTTTATTTGAGAGAGCTCTAACAGACCATATTACCAGCTTTAATATTTCTGATATTGGTCGTTTATTCGTTTGCTTTTTCTTTGCATATGTTGGCGTAAAAGAATCAGTCCGGAATGAATCTTTGAGAAATTTAGCAAGGTGATGTCCCCTGGCAGCGTTACAAGCGCTGCGCAGGGAAAGGATAGTAATGGGGCTGCCATCTTAAAGCTTCTATCTCAGTTTCTCTGCGTATAAACTCCTGCAGAGAGGGCTGATACTTCCGCTCCTCGAGCCAATGTAATGTTCGCATGATCCGACATTGCCTCTTGGACCGCCGTAGTCTTCACACATACTTTGTGCTGGGTAGGCATACTATCCCAGGAGAGTGAAGGAGACGAAGCACATAAATTGAAGGGAAGAGAAGGAGAAGAAGGAGAACAACAACAGCAACAACAACAACAACAACAACAACAACAACAAAAATGTAAAGCCGAGAACATATTAGACTAAGAAATGAATGGCACCCTAGCCCTCGCAACCGTATAATGTCGGGGTCGAAGATGCAACAAGGGGTCAAGAGAGACCAAATAGAAAACATTAGAAATGCAGAATAAGTGGAAGTAGTGCTGCAATAGTTTTGTGAACCTTTATCATTACCAAGGGGTCACCACGAGGAGGGGGTCCACTGGTTGACCCCCGAATTGTTTATTATGACATAAAATTCATTTTGATGCATTAGTTTGTTGTTGTTTTTTCAAAAATTACACAAATGTATTTTTTTAATATCTATCAAACCGTTAATATGCACATTTCCAGCGAATTGTACACACTATTGCACTTATGAGTTAAAGTTCTTTAAATGACTTTGAATAAAGTTTTCCGAAAACTCAAAACTTTTCTGTGAAAAAGAGCTTCAATTTCGCATTTTTAGTAACAATTTAACGATGTTTTCTTAAAAACGGCTCCAAATATTTTAAAGAAATTGTCACATATGGCGAGGTTTTACTCATCTTTAATATTCTTAGAGTATTATTTCGGTTCTACAATTAGGAGCCCGAAGAATTGAGAAAATTTCGAAAAATGTATATTGGGCGGAGATAGATGGCAGCTGGCGAGAGTATGTGGGAAGTCCGATAAACTAGCCCAGACCAAAGAAAATAGAAAATTAATTCAAGAAAGTTTGTGCCAGTCTGTTGTACTACTAGTTATGTATTTATAATTCTTTACCTTTTTATCTCTATTTTTCATTATTTGTCTATTTGGTATATTAATATTTCCCTATACGAAACAAATGTCCCCTCGGGTTACGTGTGTTTTTGCTAGTTATACACGCACCAAATACGAGTAAAACGGAAATAAAAGGCACCACACAACAAATGCCGGGTCATACAGCTGTTTACACACTTTCAATATGGCGACCATGCGCGTCATATCGGCGCACGGATTGTGGGTAGCTTTCGTTTCTGTGTAGTACCTATTCTGCGGTTGGGCAACGTCTGCCGGGGTCCGCTAGTAAATTTATATCAAAAAGAATGCAAACAGCAGCTCTGTTTTACCCTGCAGAAGTGAACTCTTCTGAAGTTACATAAAATAAATGGCATGAGAAATAAATGTTATAACAATTTGATGACAATTTAATGATAAACATGACAATTTGAAAAATAAAATCTTCTGTTGTTTTCCCTTCATGTACATTTTCAGGAATGGAGGAGGGCTGAGAGGAACCCCCACCCACTCGGACTCACCGCCAACCGCCAGCCCTATGATTCTGCTCTTTTCGTTGTAGAATGAGTTGGAATAAGGAATGAAGGAAGAGAAAGTATAATGGGATTGGATTATAATGGAGCGTTGAAAGGTGAATGTGCTGTGATTGGTCCTGACAGCTTTTCTTCGCGCCCACAGAACGTCGCTGCCCACAACTTGAGTGCTGGCTGGTCCAACTCTCTGCAGTCTGGCGAGGCAACGTGTAGTGATAAAGGATGAACCTAGTGGCTGTGTTGCTGTCCCTCGCGTTCGTGTCCGTCTTGGAGATGTTTATGGAAGCGAAATCATTGGCAATTACTATCGATCAATTGTGAGTGTGCGGAGATGCATCTCATCGTAGTTGCTGGGACATACCAATCAGCCAAATACCAAACGCGTTCACCTGTTCATTGTTTAATGTAAGTCTTCAATGTAATGTCCGACGTTTTCTGTTATTATATATATATATATATATATATATATATATATATATATATATATATATATATATATATATATACGAGAATGAAATTCCTTTCTTGAGGAATATTTTCGTTCGATATCGCTGTAGAACAATATTAAAAATGGAAATGTGATAACCCAAAATAACTAAACTAAATCTCTATCGATTGCTTTAATAGATTATGAGTTTGTTGACCACTGATAAAACCACGTAACAGTGTCCCGCCTTTCTCGCCAATTGGAAATAGATTATTTCATTGTAAAAATGAGTTTTAATACTTTATATTTACCCACAGTAGTCTGTAAGATTGTCTGTCGCCTTTGTAATAATGCTTGGTACAGGTTGCCTTTGTAATCTAGGGTTAAGGGGAAAATCTTTATCTTCACAACTGTAGTCGTACGAAGACGCCGGGAAAATTTTGAACATTGGCAATTTGAGAAAAGTCAGAGTTTTCAACGAACGTGAGGCCTGCACCATTCTCTTAAACGTCCTTTGCACTAACAACAAAATTTAATCATTGGTGCCATTTTTTGACATTTTTTAAAATGTCCCAGGGACTTCTTGTAAAGAATCCCCCAAATGAAAATATCGGTTTCAAATTCAGTGGGAAGCGACATCAGCCACATCAGCCAAATCGATTGGGGAATCTCAATATTGGAGAAAATTGGGTGAAAGGTTGGTGAATATTGGTGAAAATTGGGTGACGGACCGTCAGACGGACGGCAGACGTTTTGCTGACAATAGATTTTTCGCTCCCAAGAACTCAGAAAACATGGCTTCTGGCTGCACCAGATGTTGAAGGATATTTTTCTAAATCGAGCAAGTAGATTTATCCATTTTTTCGTTACCAGGGCCCGGCAATAAGAGTTTTTCTGCAGAAAATTCGCAGTTTTTTCGCGCATTACATAACTTTCTCTCTACTCCCTAACGAGAAACTATGTACCGGAAAGACAATATTTTGGAATTACTATTCAGTGAATACCTTCCCAAGAGTTCAATGGGAAAGCTAGGATAAAGAAGCAAGTGTGCTTAATTTTTTTTATTTTAAGGGCTAAATGGCAGACTAAACGCCAGGCAAACCGAAGTGAACTCCGGTTAACATGAAATGTAGGGCATCAATGAAATATTTCCAATGTTTGTAATGTAATATTGAAATATGAATGTACAAATATACACCCTCTCCACAGTGGGCTTTTTGTAGCGGATTGATTGATTTATTATTCGAGACGCCTCAACTGCTGAAGTCATTTGTCCCGTAAGTGTGGTATATGTTTTTCCTCGGGATTTGACGATGATCTTCCCCACGGGATGAGGCGATCAGGTGCCGATCTAGACGTCGGATAACGATGTTTTTTCTAACCATGTATCTCCCATTAGCGGGGCACCGCCCCAGCCGAGAAAAGCTCTAAGCTCCCAGCCGGTCTTCCGATATGTGTGATAGCGTCGTGCTTACAAGTGTAAGTGCATGTAAGTAAGGGGAGAGGAAAGGACAAAAAAGGGAAAGATGGTGCGCGGTCTGTGGGCCTTTAGGAAACTACTCCGGCATTCGCCTGGTGTTGATCGAAGAAACGACGGAAAACTACCGGTCAAAGTAGCCGGCCGTTAGAATTCTCCTCCAGACAGAAGCTGAATTGGACTAGTTACCTGGCTAGCGTCGAAAAATCTTGTCACCGTCGGGACTCGACCCTGGGACCTCCCGGTCAGAAGTAAAATATTGGGTTTGGTTCGGTTTGTTTTTATCGTGTTTCCGGGCGCGTCAACTGCTTTGGTCATTAGTCCCGTTAGTGTAGTGCATGTTTTTTCTCGGGAGATGGCGGTGATCTTCCCCCGCTGGATGGCGAGATCCGGCGCCGACCTACCGTCGGCTAGTGGGGTTTCCCCCTAACCAAGACTCTCCCACCAGCGGGGCATCGCCCCAGCCGAGACATGCTTTAAGCTCCCGACCGGTCTCCCGGAATATGTGGTAGTGTAGTGTATGTTAGTGTAAGTGTGTGTAAGGGGGAGGGGATATGAGAAGGAAGATGAAGGACAGATCGCGCGCGGTCCGTGGCCCGTTTATTAGGGTACTGCTCCGGCATTCGCCTGGTGTTGATCGGAAAAAAACTACGGAAAACTACCGATCAGATCACCGGCCGCTAGAATTCTCCTCAAGGCAGCGACTGAATTCGATTTAGTTCAACAGCTAGTGCAAAATATTGGGGGTGAGTTGCCGTGCTTGCAGGGGACAGACGGGCAAAACCCTGCTTCCTGTCGTCCGTTTTCGCCAGCTGTTGGTCGCGTGGCGCCCGGGCGTGTGTCGGCTGGCGGCTGCGCGCTGCATGGCAACGAGGGCGGGAAGCGCCTCGCGTCAGGGCCAGAGGTCGCTGCGGCGCGGGGCGGCGCGGCGCCGCACCGCACAGCGCTCTCCACGAGTGATAACGAACGCTCCAAATAGGTCCAGCGTTACGCCACAGCTGCTCTGGCAACGCACCGCGCCGCCGATCGGGTACAAGTAAATAGATCGACGTGTTACGACACCATTCGCGAAGCCACAACCGCTTGCACCCGCACCGCCGGGCGCGTGGCTCGTACCCTCCAGCTAGCTAAGATAGCCAGCTCTGGCGTTCGTTCTGTCGCCTTGTTATTTGAGCTAATAGGTAGTGCGAGAAGCTACCTGAATATATTTTTAATTAAATTGCAGAAAAATACTATTTTAAAAGCTCTTTGGTCTGATTCTTCAATATTTTGTTTGTTTTTATTTTTATTTTTGTTAATTGATATATTTTTTCTTCGGTCCAATTCGTTTCTGCCCAATGTTCTGTTTAGTTATTTCTGTATCTCTCCTCTTGAAGCCGTTTGTATGTCTAAGCCACATCAATCAAAAAATCTGTATTACCATATATTTAAAAAATATTTTTTGCTTTACAATACTAATGAAACTTATTATCATAAATGACATGAAAATATTGAATGATAGTTTATCGCATCGTCACTATAAGGTTTCAACAACTACATATTTTACAAAAATCCTTTAGAATATGTTAAAAGATATTATTGAAATGCACTCGTTATTTTACATTAGACTAATATTTACCTGTGGTATATATTCGCAGATTGATTCAGAAAAAACAAACATTTTTAAATCACGTATTCCGACAGTCCTATCGCTTCATTCCGTTGAGAAGGGTCTCTATATTTATTTGTGTAGAGACTCTGTTTATGGTCAAAAGACCTACTGTTGATTTATATAAAATGTTCTTCCCGTCAGGAACCTCAGTGCTACGGATGTGTCGTAACAGACAATTGGGGTGACTTTAACTCCGTGTAGTGGTTTCTTAACGAATATGAAATCTTAATATTTCCTCTACAGCTCTGAATATCTTCTATGGGTATTAGTTGTATTGCTAATGGTATTAGTAGTAGGTCTTACAATGAACGAAATTTAACCAAAACATTGGATGATAAAATGTTCATGAAACTCTGTGATAATAATTTGACTTACAAATGTGGAATATGGTGTAGTGAAGGATACAAAACTCACAACTGTCTATGAGCTTAGTATTCGAGTACATTGACTCCAAGGCAAATGAATATGCAACACAGTTGACTATTGTGTAAGACGGGAATGTCAAATGGACTGTGTATTTTTGTAGATGCCATCTATTTATAATGTCATAATTCTCGACTACTTATTGAAGTTTACTCTGTAATTTAAAAATGTGATTAATTAAATAATTTACTTTGCTTTTATTAAGCTCAGCAATCTAGATTATTTTTCGATAAAGGAACAAAATATCTGACTGTTCTAAAGGATACCTCGCGATGGAGAGCTGAAAAATTATTCGCATGCTCATGCAAAACAATTTTTAAAGTCAAAAAGTCTTTATTTTGCCAACATAGAACATACAATATTACATTTAAACAAGCTTTATTACAATACAATGTGCTTCATTACTTCTAATGTCACCGGGAGCGGTAGCTCAGTGTATCAACTGATGTCACTGCAGCCGTCCAGACCTCTGACCGGGGGGTCATAGGTTCGAGTCCCGACGGCGGCAGGATTGTCGACACTAGCTCTTCAGCTAGGTCGAATTCAGTCGCTGTCTGAGGAGAATTCTAGCGGTCGGCTGCTCTGATCGGTAGTTTTCCGTGGTTTCTCCGATCAACACCAGGGAACAAACGGACCGCGCGCGATCTGTCCTTCCTCTTCCTTGTCCTATCCTCTCCCCTTATACACACACTTACACTAACATGCACTGCACTACCACATATTCCTGGAAACCGACCGGGATCTTAGAGCTTGTCCCGGCTGGGGTGGTGCCTCGCTGGTGGGAGAGTCCTGGTTGAGGGAAACCCCACTAGCCGACGGGAGGTCGGCGCCGAATCTCGCCATCCAGCGGGGGAAGATCACCGCCATCTCCGGAGAAAAAATATGCACCACACTAACGGGACTAATCACCGAAGCAGTTGACGTGCCCGAAAACACGACAAAATCAATCAATAATTCAAACTTCAACTGTCAAAGAAATAACGGGAATTTTCTGTGGTAACTGGGTAGAACACCCATCGTTCGAATTGTGGATTTCCTACATTCTCCCACTGACATACACAGCTCAATTAAAGGTGAAGTAGAGTTCATTTAGCTAGTGGAGTATCATAGATGGTTGGTCGCAGACATGCGGAACAGATAGCGAGAAAATTTAAAAATCTTCCTAAGATTCTAAACCCACTATTTTTATTCTAATTATTCTACTCCCTCCTTTCAAACACTTATTTACTGCTTTGTATCCACTTGCTTTAAGTTTTGAACGTTCATTCACCAGTCTACTAAGTCGTATCCTTTATTTCATAAACCAACGTCTCCCCTTTCCCTCCTCAAAAATCAACCTTGCTTTTCCCGAAATTGGCAGCAGCCTTCTGATTCCAAATTCTAGAGTCATTCCTGCCTTACACAGAGCAGATGTTCACAATTTTCCCCTTCCAACTCGCATTTCCTACGAATTCTTTCTTGCTCTTTCAGCCAATATTTTCTCATTCTCAGCTACCCGTCCTCTTTTGCCTTTTCTTGACATATCTTTATCCCTTTAAACAATTCATTGTGCTCATACTATTATGCGAATCTCGATCGATCCTCGATAGTATCGATTCTCTATTTGAATTAATACAATTTTACCCATGTTTTTTGTAAAATTTTACACTTATTTTCTGTTACTATATTTTCTGTCAACATCTTATATCATGCTTATTTACCTAGGGACAGAGCAGTCTTTTGTCTCCATGACAATGCTACACTCCTTACGGAGTGCCAGGATGAGAAGAAACAACACGCTTCAAGTGTAACAGTGAACGATTGGAACAATCGACTTGTTATACTCGTATGCCAATAACCGTATAATTCCTTTCATAGCTATATGACATTTTTATTATCGATACCACGATGACGCTCGTTCCGCAGTGGAGATACGAATTCTGCGATTATCGTAAACAAAAGTATCAATGCTGGAAAATTGTAATGAAGTAAACTTAACCACGTGTATTCTTAAGGGGAATGTTGTAATAATTATATTTCATAGTTCACCTAAAATTATTTCTTTTCATAATAGTTGAAGTTCCCGAGTAAATTGAACCACTGAGAAGACGGGCGTGGTTTCGTCTTTTTGGATCCTCGGTTGCCACGCGCTATCCTCGTTTACTCGCGACTTCGGCCCCATTCGTCAGGCCCGAAGCAGACTTCGGCCCCACTCGTCAGGCCCGAAGCAGACTTCGGCCCCACTCGTCAGGCCCCAAGCAGACTTCGGCCCCACTCGTCAGGCCCAAAGCAGACTTCGGCCCACTCGTCAGGCCCGAAGCAGACTTCGGCCCACTTCGGCTCCACTCGTCAGGCCCCAAGCAGACTTCGGCCCCACTCGTCAGGCCCGGAGCAGCTGAGGACACGGCAAGTGGGTACGCCCTCTGCATCCGCGAAATGGATGGATAATGAAATTCACATTTTCATATTGTCAATCATTTAATGTGATGCATTGATTTCTAAATGTTCACCAATATGTCCATTCAAAAATGAAACCACGAAAATGAATTCAAAGAAAAATAGGTAGTTTCTTCTTTCGAGATTATCTAATTCAAAATGATAACTCATTTTTAAAAAATTGGATAATAAACAAACAGGAAAAAATAGAAAAACGACACTTGCAGTTTTAATGTTTCGTCTGTTTACTCGCGATACGGTTACTAGAATTATGAGATTAAAACTTATCAGAAAATTTTGAAATCAGAAGGAAAGAACATCAATTCCTAATTACTTAATACATTAAGCATTTATTAACTTTATATGTTTACTTTCCTTCAAATAAAAATAAATTACGAAGAGCCAGGTCTCAAGATCCACTTTATATCATTACAAAAATCATGCAACAAAATAAGTGTCCTGAAACGCATTTTAATATGATTCGCATAAATATTAAAAGATAATTTACTCGTCATTTAACATGTAGTCATTGTATGGTTACGGTCAGTATTACGGAGCGCAGACGACAAACAGCGATTTCCACCCTCGCATCCCCCCCCTACGCAAAGCCCCGCCATAAAGGCTTAGATGGCTCAGGGTGTCGATTGATGTCACTGCAGTGCCTCTGACCGGGAGGTCCTAGGGTTCGAGTATCGATGGTGGCAGGACTTTTGACACTAGTTTCTCAGCTAGATCGAATTCATTCGCTGTCAGGGAGACAATTGTAGCGGGCAGCGGCTCTGGTCGGTAGTTTTCCCTGTTTTGTTTTTTTTTTTTCAATCAACACACAGGCCACGTTCCGCGCGCGATTTTTCCTTCATCTTCCTTGTCCTATCCTCAACCCTTTCTTACACACACTTAAACTTATTACACTGCCACATATGCCGTGAGGCCAATGGGAGCTTAGTGCTTGCCCCGGCTAGAGCGTTGCCCCATTGGTGGAAGATATCTGGTAGGGGGAAATCCCCGCAAGCCGAAGGAACTCGCCATTTAACGGCGGAAGATAACAGCCATCTCCGGCGATAAAACATGTACTACAGTTACGGAACTAATAACCTTAGCAGTTGACCCGCCAGGAATCGCTAATTAATTAATCAGTTAATAATCCTGCCACACTCCCCCCGCCTCCAGTCTTACTCCAGCCCCCACGCTCGCCCCCGCCACTTCCGCTGTCGCGGAATCTGTTTCGTGTTCCGCCAGAAATACGCTCGAGGTCACCGCCGCGGCGCGGGCTCCTTGCAGAGACCGCCGTCCACTCTGCAAGCGCCCCGCCCCCGCCCCCGCCCCCACCCCGCTCCGCCCAGCGCCGCTCTCCCCCTTCCCCCCGCACGCCGCTCCCGGGTTAACAGGCGTTCGCTAAGCTAAGCGCGCGAATAGGTGGTGTTTGTGGCGGGCGGCGGGGCGGGGCGGAGAGCTGGCAGCGAGAGCGGCGATGGCGCGGCGGCGGCGGCGTGAGCTGCGAGCCAGCTGGGATGGCGCCCGCACAGCGCCGCCGCCCCCTCCATTGCACGTCTGCCACCCTGCAAGTGTAAATACACCAACATACGGAGACTGCTCATATCCCCCCCCTCGCTTTCAACCGTACGGGAAATTTATTGTAATGGGATCAGATTTAAATGCATTTTAATACTTTTTTTCATACGTGTTCTTGTAAAGTAGGATTGTTCTTGCGTTCTGGCCATTTAAGAATTGATTTTTGCTAGCAGGAAAACTAGCATACAGAGTAAATATTGACCTCATTTATAAAGCCAGTAGCTCAGTGCACCAACTGATGTCACTGCAGCGCCTCTGACCGGAAGGTTCTAGGTTTAAGTCCTGACGGCGGCAGGATTTTCGACACTAGCTTTTCAGCTAGGTCGAATTCAGTCGCTGTCTGGAGAAGTATTTTAGCGGCCGGCTGCTCTGACCGGTAGTTTTCCGTGGTTTCTCCGATCAACACCAGGCGAATGCCGGAGGTACCCTCCCAAGCGGGCCACGGACCGCGCGCGATCTGTCCTTCCTCTTCCTTGTCCTATCCTCTCCCATTACACACACACACACACACACACACACACTAACATGCACTACACAACCACATATTCCGGGAGACCGGTCGGGAGTTTAGAGCTTGTCCCGGCTGGGGCGGTGCCCCGCTGGTGGGAGAGTCCTGGTTAGGGGAAAACCCCACTAGCCGACAGTAGGTCGGCGCCGGATCTCGCCATCCAGCGGGGGAAGATCACCGCCATCTCCCGAGAAAAAACATGCACAACACTAACGGGACTAATGACCTAAGCAGTTGACGTGCCCGAAAACACGAAAAAATCAATCAATGAATATAAAGCCATATGGACTTATCATACTCTTTTATTGTGCCCTGCAGAAATTAAGTAACATTATGAATAAGTTGCCTCTGAAAGGACTCATGGGCAGTGTACTAGCTTCCCGTGCTAGGTCCCCAGGTTCGATTCCCGGTTGAGGCAAAAATATAGTTTTAGCTTTCCTTTAAAGTCGTCCCAGTTTCTGCAGCTGTGTGACGAAGAAAAGCTCAAGCAGGCGGATCTTGCTAGTTACGGTGAAGAGAATACATCATGTTCGCCTCATGTTGCTCTTACCCCCAAGCATGGGAATTTAACTAGGCCCAGGCATGGGGGACACCGGTAGCTGACCGGCGAAGTCGAATTATTCGACCCAATAACACCAAATACATATCAACAAATTGTGAAAAATCAATAAATTGAAAACTAAGTGAAGTCGTATGCTTCCGCGGACAGAGTCATGTAAATGATCTTGGCTGTCCGGATGACACCGCGTCGAGCGCGAAAAGATGGTCGAAACGTGTGCAACACAGCCGTCGACGCGGCGTCACCCGGACAGCCACGATCATTTACTTTGTGAAAACTATTCTGCGTGCAATTACAGGTTGTAAATAAATCACTCTAGTTGCACTAACCTTTCTATTTATGATTTTCTAAAAAAAAATCGGTTTATAAATTGGCATCGCCTAAAAAAACACACCTTAAATTTGCTATCTGGCTACATAGACAATTACCTCTCAGAGGATAATTTGACTTGAGAAGTCTTAATTTAATAATCAGACTTGAAACGAAAACTGTATAATTAGGTTTATTACGCTGGAAGAATTTAGTAAGAGCACGTGAAATCCTCAGCAAGTGTTGAAAAGAAAATTTATGCGAAATTAGAAGTAAGAACTGGATAGATTATTCCCTCTAAACATGTCTGTTTTCTTTGTATTAGAAAATTTCTTGAAAACTCTTTCTCATTTTCATCAATACTGATTTATACTCATTGTCCTCCATGCATTTTTATAATACATATCTGTCTGTTGAAGCGAAAGCGTAAAATAATGATCATATTGTGAAGGTGACAAACTCCGGCAAATACCTGCCAGCTGTATGGGCAGGCTTTAATCAAGTATTCATAACCACTCATTGTGTGATGCAACGAGTTGCCTATTCAAGCGAGAGAAGTTTGCAGGTTTCGTTCACGTAATACTGCGACCTCTAAGTAGGCTCCTACGTATTCCTACGTAGTGTTTACACGTCATACTACGATTTCGTTTTCCTAATTATTACATTTCTATCATTCGCAGCGTATGATACTAGCAAATTCTCAAATGGTTTCTTAGTGTAGATTACATAGTTGCCTAGATGTTCTTAGGATTTTAATATATTGTGCTTAAAAGCACATCTAGATCTTCATCTATTTATCAGTAACATAATTAGGGTGAGGATTTTAATAAAATTTAATTTTTCTATTCACTTTTCTTTGCCTTTTAGTAAAGACATTCGTTTTATGTTACGACAAAAGGAAATTACCCATTTTAAGTGCCTTTTTTGTATCTTTCGTCGATTTCGACTAGGTCGTTTTTTAACTTTTTCCGTCATGTTAAAGCATGTTTCGCTGATTTCATCGAATTTATTATAATTTTAATGGTATTTGTTTCAAATAATATTTACGAGATGCAACAAACGTTCTCCACAGAATTCTTGACAAGCCTACACAATTTCTTCGCTTAAAAATTGCAATGTCATCTAAGGTTCCTGTGACGCCTTTCAGTGCCATTGTCAGTTCGGCCGATTCCGGGATAACTAAAGAAAGAGATTTCCGGGTAAAAAAACAGTTCAAACAAAAAGGATGCAAACTGACCTTACTCAAACGAAAGGAAGAAGCCTCGATTTCATCAGTAATATATCCAACGGTTGGAGTTGTTCATCTGAACTGGTTTTGATATATATATATATATATATATATATATATATATATATATATATATATATATATATATATATATTTACATTTTTCTATGGCCATTTTCTTAGGGCATTTTAAAAACATATTAGGAGCATTTTATTGATTATTTTTGGCGGTGTTTTAGGTCATCAAAATTATTATTAACGACAATGTCATTTGAAAGTTTTACTATATATGAAGGATTACTTGAGAATTTAAAGAAGTCTAGAATTTTGTAGTGCCAATCATGTTAAAAAGGTTAACACTTGACTATTTTTGAGGCGTTCATTGTCAAAAAAAGTATTAATTTGCATTAATCCTAACCTCACACAGTAATTGACTTGGTGTGTCCGTCAACCCGTCCTTTCGTCCATCTGTCCATGACTTACGGTTGTTGTTTTCAAGCTACTAAAATGCGTTTTGGGTAACTGCCTAAAAAGATGATCAAATCATTCAATTTCTCTCGACAAATCGTTTTGTACAGTTCTTAATCGGTTCCCTCTGAAAAAGAATTCTAGAACGCGTGCTTTTGATGGTTTCAATGCACCTACGAGTTCACTGGTGAAAGGCTGTGCAATACTGTACGAATACTCTTTCCGTTATTTACTACTTGACAACTACTTTACTACTCCTACACTTTCCTTTGTTTACCACTTGACTTCAACAGTCATTATTACATCATTCATTCCACTGACGATAGCTAAACCTAATTTTGTAGTTATGCAAAAATTTAAACAACTACTTTAATCGATACTTTTTCAACCAGAAAATGGACGCCAAGAGCCAGGAAGTTTGGCATATGCTTTTTAAATATTGTTACTATTTTGACTTTTAACAACAGAAATCACATATTTATATTTCTAGAATTGTTTAAATAGATTTTCCTTGAATTGCTTATTTTAGGTTTCTGATGCCCATTTTTAGTATTTTGCCATACTTTTTCTCCAAATAATTTTTTACTTTCTCACCCGTACGAAGGTACTTCCTAAGATGAGAATGTTATGTAATCGTGCGCCGGAAAATGGCGCATTTTCGGCAGCAAAACTCTTTTTGCCGGGCCCTGGTAACGACGAAGTGGATAAATCCTGTGGCTGAATATAGAAAAATATCCTCTAACACGTGGTGTAGCCGGAATCATGACCATGTTTTGTGACTCCTTGATGCCGACAAATCGATTGACGGCAAAATGCCTGTACCGTCAGTCAACGCTAGCGCCTAAACCATTCAGCTGCTTTTCTTTATAATTGATATTTCGCCAACGATCTTAAGCTTTGGGAGTTTGAAAATAATATTTTAATTTTTGAAGGTATTTTAAGAAGCCTCAAAAATATCAAATTTTTCTCAAAAATGGCACCAAATATTTGATCGAACTTTGTCTTCGAATAGTGTGAAGGTCGCTTAAAAGAATGGATTGCAAAAGTGTAATTTTTTGGGGGCGTCTTCCTACAAATATAATATTGAAGATAGAGATTTTTTTCTTAATGAAATGTGTTCCGTAAAAACGGATCTTAAAATAAGCTTATGTTCGTTTTTTTTTAATATGAGTAGTTTTGTTTAATATGGCGCGAAATATAAGCTAGTCAAAAAATTATAAATATTTTTTCTCAAAAACCGCTTTTTTTTTCACGGATCGAAGAATGGTGCCGCTCTTATTTTTGTCAAACTCTGCGAATTTTCGAAAATTGCAAATTTAGAAATAATGCGAAAGTTTGTGCTGTTTAACACCACTAGTGTCAACATGACATACCTGCTGGGTCGCCATGCCAAGCTAGTATTATTAGTTCAGTTTCAAAACGGTATTTTTGGACAGACAGCTGAGAATTAATTTTGTTTTGTGTATTAAACTTTGTAGGTCAGTGCATTCATAAACTTCACAATAAAGTAACGAATCTATGAAGTAAATTTGAAATATTCTCAATGAATAGTTTGATATCTTTCCCGCTGATTTTATTTTTTTGTGTAGTGTGAAGGGAAAATACTTGGAAGAATATGATTAGGTAAAAGATAACATTAATTTGTAACATATGCTTTTTATTATAATAGAATATACAATTAAAAATGATTGTGATGCACATGGACAGTATATGAGTAATTACAACCTTCAGGTTTCAAAAATTCTAAGAAATAAAACATTTTGCACTTGCGGTCATTCCTTTCCTCTTATGAAACTAGTCATGGGAACTAATGCATCTTTTTAGAAAAAAATAAAAAATAAATATACCATCTCTCTCTGTAATCATCACAGGTCAACACTTTTTAAAAGCCTGAAAATTGCTTAGTGCTCAATCTGGTAGGAGGACCCAGCCCAAGCAATCCTGGGGCCTCCACTTTGGTTACAACAGAGCACCCTTTGCACACACACAAACACACACATAACCCCAGCAGCCTCCGTAAGCTATATATAACCCCATAGCAATATGTAGTATTAACATTTGATAATTACTTTTGAAAAATCAACAAAAAACATGTGCAATATCATATTTGCATAGATGTCTGCAAACTGTTGCCATAAGAAAAAAGATCACATTGGTGGGCCTTTGTGGAGATAATTCAATGAATCACAATTTTATTTTTCTGAGAAATATCTTTGGAATGTATCTTTTTACACAATGAGAAAATCCAAGAATGCATAACAGTTGCAAACAATTAACCTTCCAAAACCAAAGAAAATCTACAGTACAGCCATAATTACAACAAATTATTAACCTCTAGGAGGGTTATTTTGTACATGGTGTGAAGCCATCGATATTTATTCACTATTTAGTGATTAATTCAACATTAATTACAAACATATTTATCAATGTCATCAAAGAGCCATGACTCCTCTGGGGTTTGGACTAACAGCGGCCTTTGCCCTCATATTCTTGTTCATCAGTGCATTGCACTGCTAATCATTAATGTGATGTACTACATTGCACAACAGGTCTGTGCTTCACAATATCACACTCTTCCCTTTATGCTGCACAGGAGTTTTAAAACTAGCTACATTTTTGGTGCTCTAGAACTTTCCATATAGCTAGGTGCACCACTGGCTTAAAAGTTACTATTCTTGTACTATATATATTTAGCTTCCCCTCCATAGGATGCAGCTTTGAACATTGTTTTGTGCCATGTAGAGGCACGGGATAAAAAAATATACAAATGTAGCCAAAACCCTAGGGGAGGCGTGGCGGTCGACCGACTCGACACAGCACGTACTCCAACAACCCGAAAAGAAGGCCTCTCGACATAAACCAGGCCAGCAAACAAGGTTAATGACAATAATCTACAGAAAGAAGAAACGACAAGACAAAGTTACATGGCTGACGACGCTATGGGGCGCAGGAGGTTAGGCGGCAGCACGAGGCTGAGCTGAAGCGGCTGGGAGCCCGCGCGGGCGCCGTGGGGCGGGGCGTGCACACGCCCGCCCAGCGCGCCCTGGGCCGCCCGCCCGCGCCCGCCGCCACGCCGTGGGCGTGCGCGTGCGCGTGGGCGTGGGCGGCCGACGCGGCCTCGCGTGCGTGGCGCTTCACGTGCTTGGCCAAGTGGTCGGAGCGCATGAAGCGACGCGCGCACACGGAGCAGCCGAACTTCTTCTCGCCCGTGTGGGTGCGTTTGTGGCGGGAGAGCTCGTCCGAGCGGGAGAAGCGGCGACCGCAACGTTCCCACTGGCAGATGAACGGCTTCTCGCCTGGAACACAAAGAAAAAAAGGCGCCCGATCAAAATCCAGCCCCTGTGGAACACCCCCTCTTAAAACAGGTTGCCATTTGTATTTGGCTACTTGGCTGTCCGGGAGACGCTGCGTTCTAGGCACGCTTGCCAACGTTCTGGCTGCCATACTGCAACCTTCCTCAGGGCGAAATGCGAAGAAGGACGCAGAATGGCACTGTTGCCTAGGGCGCGGTGTCTCCCGCACCCCCAAGCACCTACTGAATCCAACCGAAGAAGCCTACGTTCCTATCATTTGGCATATTTATTTGCTTTTTGATTCTCCTGCAATATCTCGCTATCATTCATATATCAAGCTATGATGGGGTGTCAGTGTTGCCAACATTAATACGAATATTTTCTTAGCACTGGGTGCGTTGCGCAAAGATTGACAGTGCTGACGAAAGCGGTAACTGTTATAAATAATTAACAGGTGCACTATTTGAAAAGTATTGTTATTATGAAAAAAAAATCTAGATTGCTGAGATGATTTTGGTTTTTGTGACACTATACATCTGAAGATTAACAGCTAAAAAAATGTCTAAGCCACTCACGGGCCGCGACTGGAAACTAAAGAATCTAGCAAGACTATCCTTCTGCGGTCTCTATCGTCGCAGGTCCATCGTTCTACCCAACACCCAGCCGCTAAGAGTCTCTACCCAACGCCGCTAAGAGCTGGGGATGGAGGAGGAGACTCACCTGTGTGGGTCCTCATGTGGGCCTTGAGGTGGGAAGACTTGAAGTAATTCTTGCCGCACCCCTCGTGGTGGCACTCGTAGACGCGGCGGCGCGTGTCCACGGCTTGGGCGTCCTTGGCGCCGGCGGGGGGGGGGGGGGGCGGAAGCCCCCGCCCACGCCCTTGGGCCCCAGGCGGGCCGGCGCGTGGGCGTGCGTGGGCGGGGCCCCGCCCACCGGGATCAGCGTCCCGCCCGCCAGTATCACAGCTTGCGGCGGCCCCTCGGCGCCGCCCTTGGCGACGGACACGGGGACCAGGGGGAAGAGCGGGCGGGCGCCCACGCCGGCGGCCGGCGCGGGGGCGATGGCCACCGGAGGACTAATACTGGCGCTGGGCGCGGCGCCGGGGCTGGCAGAGAGATTCGTCAGCGAGGCATTGCTTCCGACGCCGCCGCTGCTCTGAGATCGGTTGATACCCTGAGTTTGAGTAGGCGGTGAAGAAGAAGATGATGAAGAAATAGAAGTAAACGATAATGACGATGATGATGATGGCGGTGAGAAGGACGACGACAACGAAGAAGATGGGGGTGAAGCAGGTACAAAGTGCGCGCATTTTTTAGCCTGCTCCCGTTTTCTCGATTCGTGTCCTTGCTGTTTACGAAAATCTCTTCCTTGCGGGAACTCATCTTGTACTTGAGGCTTTCAGGATGTTGATCTCCTTCTGCTCGGGGGCGGCCTCGGGGCGCACGCACACGCCGCACATGTTGTACTCCTTGAGGGCGCTGGAGGGCTCCTCCCGCGGCGGGGCTGGGGCTGGTCGCCCTGGGCCAGCGGCTGCGGGGAGCACGTGCCGTCCTTGTTGGCCTTCATGATGACCGACACCGGGCGCGGGGCGGGCGCCTCGGGGCTCGGGGTGCGCGGCGGGGTGTGGTTCAGCAGCAACTGCAACCCAAACGCCGCCTCGTCACGCCCACGCACATCGATTGGGGGGGGGGGCTTTGCTTCGCGATAAGGCGTCGGTGCACGAGAAAAGCGTCACATCTCAAAAAATGGTCATTTCGGTCGACCAGAGACCGTTATTTCGCGTTTCAAGTGCGTTTTACTCTAAACCTGCTCTCTCGTAGACTTTCTTAATTAAAATGGTAATAATAAAAATTGATCGTGTAGAAAACATTTCCTCAAACCACAGAAAAAAAAGACGATTTTTGAGATGTGTAACGTTTCTCGAGCAGCGACAACAAGTGCTGCACATTGGAAGGGTGTGAACTCTGCCAGTATATTTGCTTCGGTTTATCAGTACTGTATGGATTTGTACATTAACGCTGTTCAAGTGAATAGTCACTTTTATTATCTAGATAATGAATTTTAAGGCGTGTCCAATCCCAAACCCGTCCTTAAGTTTTCAAATGTGAAGGCCGGGCCGCAAAGGAACCGGTCCAGCCTCTTGGCAAGAGAATCGGCAGTCGCACGGTTCGCAAGCCTTCTGCCGCGGATGTCCTGGGCTTACCGGCGCGTGCAAACAAGAGCGGGAGAATCGGGCGGGAATCTTTTATTTTATACGCGCGCGCTGGCGGCTCCTGCGGCGGCGGCGGCGCGCTTTATCTCGTATGGCCTTGCCCCCCCCCTTCCCGCCCCCTATCGCGTGGAAAGTTCCCGCCAGCGGCGCCTTCGTTTGTCGCGCCCGGCCCGACGCGCCGCCACCGCCCGCTTTCCTACGCACTGGGAGGGGGCGGGGCTGGTGGGTGGGCGCGCCTGCCTCTTGGTCGGCCCCGGTGTCGCAAATGGCCCAGGGACTGGGTTGGGCCGCGCCGGGCCAGGCCTCCCAACTGGACGCCTCAGTCGCCAAACGGTGAAAGTACGTTCGCGTTATAGAAACGAATTGGGTTCCCTTTACCATTTACTCAAATAGGCATTGGTATCCACTTATAAATGTGGCATAACTGAACTAGTGTTCAATTTATTTTAATTTATATTAATTATTATTGTAATTATATAATGTACTTATTGCATTACTTATTATCTTTTTATTATTATTATTATTATTTTATTATTATTATTATAATTATAGTTAAAGTGAGGGCCACAACGCGACCAGAAAAGGATTTACACCATTAATTGCCATTACATAATAAATGCTCCCAATTTAACATATCTCGATTTTCAATTGAATAGTTCATTTTAGAATCGGCATAAGGTATATAATAAGTCAGCTGACCTGCGTCCTTTCTTAATTTAGCTATTCAGTTAATTCATTAAACCTTTCTTTGTCAGACATGATGACGTGACAAATTTGCCGGAAAGGGTAAATTAATTGAGAATCAAGGCTACTAATATTATGCGATAGTTCAAAAAGCTCTTTGTCCATGGAGGTACTATTTACTTGATATCAACGGATCTCATTTACAGCAAAACAGCTGACTGACTGATTTCGTGCCAAAACATCGGTACTTTTCCAGCAAGAATTACGTTCTCTTAATCTTGGTTCCTCGACCCTTCTTTAGGTCAGGACCCGAGTTCGATAATTGTTGCTCTTCAATCACTTATCGCGAGTGAAGCTTAAGAAAAAGGAAGTAGCACACTTTCTTCAGGAGAATTTGATAAAATTGATCAGTCTCATAATCCATGAAAATGGCGTCTACCTCCTATTCGAAAACATCATCAAATAATACGGGAACTAGGAGAGCACTAAAATCAAGATGGCCGTCTGGGGCAGACGTTAGTATGGATGATTCGGTATTTAGAGGCAAAGAATGAATTCGACACATATCCGAAAATTTCGAAAAATGAACAAACAATCACTGACCTCCAATAACGTAAATGTATGCAAGAACATTACATAACTCCGATTAATCTTTAATAATATGGGGCAGGCAGTAAAGCTTTTAAGCAATAATTTTACTGACATTGTAGCTGTGTGTGTAGAGGATTTTCTAACAGTACGTGCAGTCCCAACTAAATGAACGGAATCGACCAATTATTCAGGAGTGAGATTGACAGTTGCTAGTTAAGATATTGGCAGTCATAACCTATTGGAAACGACATGGGATACGTTTCCCATGATGGCCACCGTTAGTTAGCGAAAACAATTAAGAACTCTCAGAAACAGATGTATTGAAAAATTCTATACAAGATATTGCCATTATTGCATTACGTAATCGAGTACAATACGAATTGCGTGTGAAATATAATAATATTCAACATGCTTTCATAATGTGAGTAAATTTCGAAAATTTGGAAAACGCAATCCATTAAAAAGAGCGGGTGGAAGATATAGTAGCAATAAGACTGATTGAGAAGCAATTCGGTACCAGGACATGCAGTCGCTGACAAGCACCCACGCCTCACATGTCCGTGTCTGCAATCATGTGGTCCTTCGCGCCCCATCACGCCCCCACACCCCGCGTTTAATTTTAACCCTTCTGGCCATCTCGCGGCGGCTGCGTTACGAAACCACCGAAGGAAAAAAAAATGGCGCGGGTGGCGAGTCACACACAAGCCTCGGAGCAGCGGAGGCGAACATACTGGACGCAGGCGGGGCGGGCGGCCGGCAGCCCTTTGCTCCACTCGAAAGGGCAGCGGGGCGGCGAAGAAGGCGGGACGCGGCGGGCGCAGGGCACACTCACGCGGGCGAGCTGGCAGTCGCTGGCGAACTGGCGGCAGGCGCGCTTGCGCAGTGGCAGCTCCAACTCCTCGCTCTCCGAGTCCGAAGGCTGCGGCGTGGGCAAGTTGAGTGGTGGCATCTGGTTGCTGAAGTCGTAACCAGCTGCGGCTGCCGCTGCTGCTAACTTGCGCTTCTTGTCTAGCGGGTGCGCTGCGCGGCCGGCGACGGCGAGTCGGGCGGCGGCGACGGCGGCTGCGTTGCTGCGGCCGGCTTTGAACGACAGCAGGGTCTTCACCGCCTCCAGGTCCACGGGGCTGCCCGCCCGCACCTGCCAAAACACAAAGAGGTCGTTAGCTGCGTCCACACCGAGCCGGGGGATTGTCTCAAGCGCGCGAGGCGCTGCTGCCCTCTGTTGACACCGGCACTAACTCATTCAGCAGCGGGTTGAATGGAGATAACGGGACCATACTCATTGCTATCTAATTTGTTTTAATCGCTGAGCATGCTCTACCTACGATATGCACCCACGTTCAACTTGTCCCTCTTTATCAGCAGGATCGGCTATTTTCGTTATTGAAAGTACATACTGCATTCTTCATATTAAAACATATGAAATCTATGGATTCAATTAATTGATTCCGCATAAAAGAATTAATATACTAGTAAATAATACAAATTACGAGTATTGATAACTACTATTGATTTGAAAATAATGTTTTCACGAAAAATATGAAGTACCAAATTGGCCACGATGGGCAGTGTTGACAACATTGTTATGTTTACGTAAGACAGGGTCGCCCAGAGAAATCCAGGGGCCTGGAGTAGATGATCTATGAGGGGCTCTCAATTTTAAAAAAATAATAAAATAAAATAAAATTTAAAAAAATTAAAAATAAAAGAAAAAATTCCCTCCTCCCCAATTAATTTCTCCACGCCTCAGAAATAAATAAATTTAAATTAAGAGATAAATATATTTTTCATTTCTTTTGAATAAACAAACAGGGGCCCCAATGAAGTCGGGGCCTGGGGAAAGTTGCCCCAGCTGTCTCCGCCCCCTTCCGGACACCCCTGCATAGGACTCCCACAAATGTGTTCCGAATAGCAAGGGTTTGCGTGGCCGGCGCGCCCACATGCAAAGCATCGGGGAGGGGGCAAGGGGCTGGGGGCAGCGCCCCCTAGCGGGCGGCGCGCTCCATTGGCAATTTTCAAACGGCCGGCGGCTGTGGGAACGTGGCGCAGGCCAGCCTCCGCGGGCAATTCCCCGCAACGAGCAAAGTAGATAATGGGGCGTCGCGGCCTCTCGAAAGAGGGCGGCGGCCGCCTCGGGAGGCCCGTTGGGGTGGGCGGGGCGGGGGGGGGGCGCCGGACGCACCTTCTACTATTACTATATTCGCGCCTCTCTCCTAGCAACAGCGGCGGCGGCGCGAAGCACGTCCAAGGCCGTGACGCCACGCGCGGCGCCGCGCTGGGGTCAACGGCTAATACGGCACGCCCCCCGCCCCGCCCCGCCCCGCCCCGCCCACCGCCCGCCCCCGCACGCGCCGCCCATACAAAGCGAATCCTCGCGACCAAGAAAAGGGGATGACGCCAGCCGGGCATTCGCATGCAGCCAAGAGCGAATACGACGGGGAAATGTAGTGTTGAAAAAACTGGCATGTCGCGTACACAAACATACAGAGCAATACGTTTGGAGGACGAGGAGGAGGGTCGTTAAAACGGGAGGGATGCTGGCGGAAGCCTGAGTGGGCGCGAGTCCTGTCGCCACCTGCGCGCCCGCGGAGGCCCTCCAGGGTCACCGCCACTTGTTTGTTGTGCCAGCGCGGAAGCGGCGCGGCGCGGCGCGTGGCGGCGCGGGGCGGGGTGGCGGATGGCGCGGAGCTGGGAGTGGCGGGTGAGGTGGGGAGGGGAGGGGAGGGGCAGCGCTGGAAGTTGTCGGGGCGGGGGGCGCGGCGCGGGGGAGGGGGAGGGCGCTGTTCACGTGATGCCCAGCTGACTGAGCCGTGCTGCGGCGGTGGCTCCGCCAGGCGCGCGGCCGCTGACGCAAGCACAGCGCGTGCGGGCCCCCCTGCCCCCCCTCCCCCATCCCGCCTAGCCCCGTGTGTGTGCGCCGCTGCGCGAGACCAAAGAAAGCAAAGCAAAAAAGCAAAGCCCTGCCCCGCGGCTCAGCCCGCTGCCCAGCACCCAGCCCTCCGTGCCCGGCGCACCGCGCGGGGTATTTCGAGCCGTTGGGCCTCGCGGGTTATTTCGGGGCGAGCGCCGCTGGGCGCGGGGGCCGCGAGTGGTCGCGCCCGCACCCGACCCTCCCAAGACACCCGCCGTCTGAGGTAGAGAACCAAAAGGCCGAGCGGAGAGAAAGAAAACGGGTACTCACGTCGCTCTTATGCGGCGGGGCGTGTGGCGGCGACAGCACCGCGTCCGCGGCCCGTCCACCATGCTGGCGATCCCGAAGGAAGGCTGCGCTGGGGGGGCGAGGGCGTCTTCCAGCGATGCGATGCACTCACAAAATGCGGCTGGCGCTCGCGAACAAGCACTGCACTCACTCGCTGCACGACGCACTTCCGCACGCACTGTACGACTATGCCTCGCGCGCTCGCGTCCACCGCGTTTATGGGAGGCCCGCTCGGAGCATGGGACGGCGCGCGCGCGGGGGCCCGCCGCCGAACACGCGCTCTCGTATTGGGGCGGGAGCGCCGGGCCAATGGGCGGCGGGGGCGCGGTCCCGCCGGCCAATGGCGGCGCGCCGCTCCGCCGCCGTTCACGTGATCGCGCCCGTGGTGTTCACGTGCGCGCCGGCTGACCCGCGGCGCCGCCGCCCGTGATCGCGCCGACGTCACGGCCGGGCCCCGCGCGCCGGCCCCGGCCCCGGCCCGGGAAGCGGGAACCGGGTCGCCCGCGCCGCGCCGCGCCGGCGACGTCAGCGCTATTGATCGCACGCCCGCGCCCACGCCCCCGCGCCCTCGCCCAGGGCGTCTAGGGCCGACGCTTCGCAGACGCACGCCCACGCCAGGACCCCGCGCCCTGCGAAATGATTTGATTTTTTCGTGTTTCCGGGCGCGTCAACTGCTTTGGTCATTAGTCCCGTTCGTGTAGTGCATGTTTTTTCTCGGGAGATGGCGGTGATCTTCCCCCTCGCATGGCGAGATCCGGCGCCGACCTACCTCGGTTAGTGGGGTTTCCCGTAACCAGGACTCTCCACCAGTGGGGCACCGCCCCAGTCGAGGACAAAACTGAGCCTTAATATGTACAGGACTCCACACTCAGCACACACTCAGCATCCTTAGTATATTAAATAAAATAAAAAAGAAGGAGGTAAAATACTATTGTTAATTGCAAGCAATTTTAAGCCCTGCGTGGTCCAGTTGGAAAACAGTTTTTAAATATTTCCAAATTTTAATTTATCATGTTTAACATACAAGACACGAAGTGATTTCAATAGTGAATAATAAGAATTATAATTTAAACTAATTCTTGCATAATTTATGTATCGCTCTCTAAAGAAACCCTGTGGGAAATCGTTAATTGATTCTGCCAGATGATTATTTCATTGAAGAGGCTTTCCAATACTACGAATATAATTAGAATTTGGTTGACAGTTCGTCGTCACTCGAGAATGACAGAGCCGTAAACAGAGTAACAGCAAATGAGAAAGTTCTGCATTTTTGCCCTGGGTTGTCACATCAAACTACCCAACAAATGAATCATATGGCAGGAAAGTTGTTTATCTGCTGAATGCGATTACAGGTATCGAGTGAAGTTCATTGTGCTTAAGTTAGTTGTATTAGCTGGAATTGTGAACATCGTGTTCTGTTAGTTTTGTGGTTACTGTTAATCGACTATCGTAGCGTGGTAACTAGTACCTCTATCGAAACGTAGAAGGGCGTGTAGTAGGAGACAACATCGTGCCCCTCCACATTCCACTATCAAGCTAACTGAACAGACAACTGTTTTAATTTTACTCGGGCCTTAATGGTGGCAGTTCTTTTTTCAGTCAGTTGTGACAAATATTGTCGTTTCCAAATACAAGGCAAATACGTAGGGAACATCCTGGGAATGACGGCTGCATCCAATGACTGACCTTTGGGCCCAGGGCAGCGCAGCCCACGCCTCTGATTCGATTGGGCAACGAACCTCTGAGAAAGTGTTTCTCTCCGAGAGGACTTTGCACTCTCAAGCGAGGGAGGAAAACATGCGAACAGACGAACATTCTCAAACTCTGACTATTCAGAAGATCATAACGATGTCCATTCCTTTGTCTTTAACAGGTTTGATTTCTCATTTTGAAAGGACTTGTAAAAAATAGTAGAAAAGAATATTAATGAAAACATCGTACAATTTATTTTTATTTATTTTCTTGTTAACCCTTATCTGCCTGGTATGCCCGTATGGGCGCTCTGTACAAATCTAGATATTGTGGGAATTCTGATGCGGTGTTGTTGACGTTATTATATGAAGAAATAAGAGGTCATGTTTGTCAACTTGGTATATTTATTGAGATAGCCGGCTTTCAACGGCTTTGCCGTCATCATCAGTCTACAAACGTAAAGGGAAGAAAATATAAATAAAATACGAATAAAATTCAAAATAAGAAAAAGCGAGAAATTAATATAAATAATAGCAAATTATTTATTGCTATTTGCTTATAATTTGCTATTATTTATTATTAATTATTATTATAAATTAGTAGTATTTACTCTATATTAATTCTTATAATCTTATTTTTGGTTATTAATCTTTATCTTATCTGTATTTTATTGATATTTTATTTATATTTTCTTCCCTTTACATCTCTGTTAGAGCTGTACGAAATATGATTAAGCTTGGTGCAGATGAAGAGGAGAAATTTGTACCGGAAAATCGAATTGTATATGGATGGTTGGATGCGTCACGCATGACTCTGTCAGATTATAAGCTTTTGAGCTCAATCTCGGTAAATACGTCGGGGGTAAGGTCTAGTGGTGCCATACCGGAAAACTTTAAGATATTCTAATTTGGGAGAGGGGAGGGGATCTTTTCAGGAAGAGCACGTAACAATTTTAACTTTTTCTGGAAAATGGCTGAAATGTTTTTCTTGAATTTCTTGCTTCTGTAGAAGAAAGTGCGTTTCTATAAGTAAGGTAAAATTCCGATTTTCAATAAAACCTCCGACATATAAAATTAAATATTTAAAATACTAAGGATTTTCGTTTAAAGAAGTTCGACTATTTCACTCAACCATTTTCGTGATTTTTGCTTTAAATGGTAGGTAGTGAGCCCCTGATGTTTTTCCCTTGCTATTATGAATCGGTTTTGTAGTAAAAACATTAAATTTTAATAAAATCATACTGTAAAGAGAATGACCGCTTATCGGTCTTTTGTTCATTCTTTCTTTCAGCGAGTTGTAATCGATATATTGAAAGCATTTGAGAGAACCTTTTTAGCATAACCGATAATCACCTCCACACGAGAAAACATATAATTGCAAGATGATTGTCAGAGAAGCTAGTAAATCGAGTTTTCTTAAGTCTGAAGTATGTTTTTTAATATAAAGATTTGTGTGAGTATGTAGACGCTGTGTCTAGCAATCGTGCGGCATACGTGTCCTCTCAAAAAAAAAAATGATTGTGATGTATTACGTTTTTTTAAGTAAGGTGGGCGGTAGGATTTTTTTGCCATATTTCCCTAAAGCCTACATGTACAGATCTTGGTAAATATAAAACATTTCTATGAGATTTTCAGAAAGATGTTGAACTCTGGATTCACAGTCAATAATGATTGTACTTTTTCTATAATGTATTTCCTCATTTTATTACACTTCGAGACCTGACGACACTGAACGACATGAACTATGTTTTTAGAGGTTTTCTATTTTCCATTTAGTGAATATGTACTTGTAGAACTTATCTCAGGTTTTTTACAAGCACAATTCACACATATGTAATTTCCAGTGCGCATTCTTGCTGGTCGAAATTTTAAGATTTAACCCCAAATCCAAGGCATTTTAACGATATTGATTTTTTGGGGTTTGAATATTTTCTGCATAAATTCATTCAATTGTAGATCTTTAAATAATATCATGCACTTTTCTGAATGTATGTGTGTATTGGCAATTTGGATCAGTGTCCGATTGCCAGGCTAGCTAACAGTATCCTCGAAGTTTGACCCTAGTTAAATTCCACGTTAGGGAGAGATGTTATATATCGTCATAAGCCAAGAACCGTGGGATTAGTTTTTAATGTTAAAAGCAGCATCTAGCGTTGGAATCTGTTTTTTTTAGACTCGGAAGTCAAAGAATACGCGTTGTTAGAACAACGGATCAACAAAGTTTAATATTCCATGCTTGGTTGCTACGTTGTGCAAATGGACCCGGCCCCGAACACATTATGTGCAGAAGGTGTGAAGAGGGCGTCGGATGGTCGTGATCTTTAGAAGAGTCACTCTCAAAAGATTATTGTCGCGAGCACACGTAAGCGGTTGGTGAGGTGGGATCGGATTTTCAGTATAGGCTGGGTATTAGATAAATGATAGTGAGGCGGGAATTTATGTTAAGTTTGAAGTTTGAGGTCTTGGCCTTACGTAAATTATAATGTTAAATTATAATTTGGAATTTTATTAATGCAATAGTCGGAAGTTTGAAGTAAATAGACTCCATAGAGAGAACTCCACTCAGTAGATGTACATTTGGGTAGCTTTACAGATGGGAGAATTTCCCCATAAGTAGATGAATAGTCACTCGCAAGAAGGTGTTTCACACAAAACACAGATAGGGAAAGTCGCGATCGCGTATTAAATTTGTGTGAATATTTAGTTCTAGTCATAGCAATCGTTGAGGACATTCTGAAACATATTTTTTAATGTAAGAAAGAGCGCATTCGGAGCTCAACTCTCGTAGAGGAAAGACCTCCCCGCGTGCGCTCGTGCATACCGCTATCAGCGGACGTTCAGCAAGTGAAAGTGATTACTTATTAGTGCGACACTAAGAAGTGACAATAAAACCACACCAAGTCGGTGTGGGCCACGGCCAAAATGCCGCATTGCGGCATATTGCAACGAAATAACGACTTGTACTATAATTTCGTGTAGCAAGATCTGGTGAAAAATGGACAACACAAGTTGCCCTTCAACAGGTCAACTAATATCAGCAGCGATGGCAGTGGTAAATGAAACAAATCTACATGAAAACCTTGGTGAAGTGCAAAATACTGTTTATGGTTCGGGCTCAACTTATCAAGATCCAAAAATCGCCTTCTTAGAACAGCAGATGCAATCCTACGCAACAAGCTCAAGAACTAAGCAGATTGTAAAATCACAACAGAGGTAATTTATTCCTTCAGCAAAGTGTTTATAACCCTCAAGTGATAATAGTATTCTACCTAATCCAAGTTTGGAAAAAGCCAAAATGATTATCCCAACCCCAAGCGAAAAGAACAGATGATCAGTGTAGTGAAAATAGTGCTAGTTCAAACTCAGGCACAACATGAGTGAGTACTGAAACCAGACTTTCAGCAGCAAGTGACCAGAAGATAGAGACGTAAGTGATAACACATCAAACTTAGAGAGTATTAACATTCCTCTATCAATATCCCAAAATCTGCCAACATATTACGTAATTTCTCTAGTTTTATAACAGATATAAAATCCATAACTACTAATGATTTCGAAACAAAAGTTAAAAACTCTAAATCTCAATATTCTTTAAAACTATAATAGATTTTGAAAATATAGAACCACTGTGACCCCAATGTTACCCCACATATGAGATCCTACTAATAAACACTCTCTGCAATAATATATGATGTACCATTATCATATTCAAATGATGAAATCAAAACAGAGCTACTTAAAATTACCCAATAATATCTGTCTATAGACTGTTTGACAAAATAGAATCATTAGAAATCTGTGCATTAGAACTCTTGATAATTGACCAGGAAGATATTGTGAAATTATTCAATAGTATTGTAAAATTAAATTTAAAAATAAAATAAGCCTATACAATGTAAAATTGTCAGAGGTCAATCACACCCAGGCAAACTGCAAAATGGAACCTAGATGTGTTCGTTGTATGACAACCACCATTACTCAAAATGTAACAAACCAAAACAGCAACTCCAAAATGTTGTAACTGTTTCAAAAATCATACAGCAAATTACAGAGGGTTTTCAGTTTTTTCTAATAATTCTACAAATAACCAAAGTACTAATAATCAAAATATATCAAACCAGAACAAAAACAAATAATTTTTAAAACAACAGGACTACTCAAGAAATTTTAAAAACACATACTACTCTACACCTGCCAAATACTCAAGTGTAAATCACTTCCCTCACTTACTACACCTCCTGGAAGATCTCAAAATGTTTTACACAACAATACAATACAAAAACAGGTACAATCTCACACCTATTATTCCTATTGTAACAACTCAGATAATTAATGCCATAATCCCCCATATTCAAAATTTAATACAACAAATTCTTCCAAATTATATAAATAATGGACCACAAACTTAAAATAATAGATGACCATAAAATAAAATTATTAAACTGGAATGCAAATGGACTATTTCGTCAAATAAATGAATTAAAACATTTTCTAAATGACCAAAAAATTGATATAGCGTGTATTACGGAAACACATCTAAACAATGCTAAAATAATTAATATTCCAAATTATATCACATAAAGAGAAGATAGAGCTTCTTTACATGGTGGGGTGGGGTAGCAATACTAATCAAAAGGAAAATCAAACATACACAAATATTTGTACCTACCTCAGAATTAGAAATAACAGTAACGATAGATTTATCAGTCGGAAAATTAACAATAATAGTACTTACAAACCCCTAATAAAAATACCCAAAAACACCCTGGAACTACTCTTTAATATGTGATAAAGTATTTTTATTGGAGATCTCAATACAAAAAACCAAGCATGGGGATGTAAAACGACTACCCCTCAAGGTATAATATTATTCAATCTAGCAACTACGAATAACTGGACAATACATGCCCCTTCTCAGCCTACACATTATCCATATAATAATACCATTTCTCCAGATATTCTGGACATTGCAGACTCACAAATTAAACTCCACTCACACAATACTGCATACCAGCATTAAACTCGGATCACAATCCTGTATTAATTAACTTTAATAATGTTATTCCACAGCAAAACCATAATTCCCTAATTAAAGAAAAATAAATTGGAAACTTTTCCAGTCATATATACTTCAAACAAATGATTATCCTACTTCTCTCCATACTCCATTAGACGTAGATGCTGAAATTTTAAAAATACAAAGAAATATATTAGAAGCTATTAAATTATCAACAAAAACAAGTAATAATCCCAACAAATCAGTCTCACCTGTCCTACCAAAGAAATATTAAATTTAATTGCTCTCAAGCATGTAACTCGTAGAAAGTGGCAAATCACTCGAGATCTGATATTAAAACTACCAAATCCTTACTCATGAGTTAAAATAAACTAGAACAATACAGATTTTATAAATTTTCAAACTTTTATCTAACTCAACTAACTGCTTCCCCCTGGTCTGCAATTAAAAATATAACAAATGACAAAAAACAATTACTCCCATTAAAAAATAATAATAACAACACATTAGCAACTACTGATTCTGAAAAAACAGAACTATTGGCAAATCATTTTGAACTCTCCTTTACTAATAATTCTCTTATAATATTCCTTTACCCAAAACATAGTCAATCATTAGCCAACCCACTTCATACAGTTCCTGAAAGAATTAAATTTATTTCCCATCTGAAGTCAAATACATAATTTCCAAACTTAAAAACAAAAATCACCGGCTAGATTTAATTCCTAATATTGTAATTAAACATTTACCATATCCCATACTCAGTTCACTAACAGCTATTTATAATGCATGTTTCAGACTCAACTACTTTCCAAACTCCTGGGAAAACTGCACTTATCCTGCCAATTCAACAAACCCAACACAGATCAAACTAAACCTGAAAATTTCAGACCAATTAGTTTGCTAAATTTCAAAAATCTTTGAAAAGGCAATTTTAACCAGTATTAATAAATTTTTAAATCAAAATAATGTTCTTCCTAGTAGTCAATTTGGTTTCAGACATAACCATTCTACTACGCATCAACTGCTACGTTTAACAGACTATATTGCCACCAATTTCCAAAAATCACGTCATACTCTTGCTATATTTCTAGATGTAAAAAAAGCATTTGATAAAATCTGGCATGATGGATTACTTTTCAAATTGAGAAATATTGGTTTCCCAAATTATTTACAAAATATAATAAAATCCTTTTTAGTTAATCGACGATTTAAAGTTCAAATAAATAACACTCTCTCAACTGATCACAATATACAAGCTGGACTTCCCCAAGGATCCCCTTTATCACCTATGCTTTTCAATGTTTTTACTTCTGATATGCCTTACCTCTTACACTCAGATATTGCCTTATTTGCGGACGACACTGCAACATTTACCACTCATAGTGATCTTCTTTTAGGTAGAGACAATATCCAAGATGACCTAAATCTCCTCATGTCTCGTTCAATGATTGGAAATAAAATAAATCACCAAAATCTCAAGCAAAAATTTTCTCCTTAAAACGGATTCTTCCCATATCCCTTAATAATTAATAACCATGCAGTTAAATGGCTCCCAAATGACACTCCTGTTAAATATCTTGGACTTCAAATAGATACCAAATTAACCTGGAAAACCCATATAACATCAATAGCTAATAACACACACATAAAAATATTAAAATTGTATCCATTCATAAATAGAAAATCAAAATTATCAATAGACTCAGCATTAATAATATTTAAATACATTGTACGACCTTCACTGACCTACGCCTGCCCAATCTGGGAGGTGCGCTAAAACAACCTTCAAAAACTGAAGTAGTGCAAAATAAATTCTTAAGAAATGTTTTAAAAGCTCCATGGTATATCCGAAATGATCAAATTTTAAAAGAACTATCTATAGAACCTCTGAAAACTTGGATCCTAAAACTTTTTTCTAATTTCTACTCTTCTCTTTCATTTTGCCCATCCACTCCTTTGTACACTCTAGGTAAATCAGCCAATCTTTTTCCACGAATAAAATCAAGATATTCTAAAGACCTACTACATCCTCCGTAATTAGCTGTAAAGCAGGTTCCAACATTTATAAATTAAATACTCATGTCCTAATTCAAATTGTATGCATTTTCTTTTTCTAAAGGACCCTTCCTGGGTATCCTTAGCCGTTATTGTGTTATTGTAAATATTAGTCTTCTAACATTGTTCATACATGACGAAATGTAATTACAACAAAATTGTATATTATGTATCATCAAACCCTTGAAAGACATAATAATGTCGAACAAGGAAATAAATAAATAAAAAAAAGAAAGAACGCGAGAATTGGTACGACAAGGATACCATGGACAACATTATGCTAGTCAGCCGAGAAGCCAGAGATGAAGATTGCGAACGTAACCTTACGAACTATAGTCAAACGCGTATGGTATTTCTAATGTTTCAGAGAGAAAAGTAATTCTCATGAGAAGGAAAGAACTGTAATATATACAAGAATAAATGTTAAATTTGTATTGTTGAAAAAGTCTGATAATTTGTAATAGTTAGCATGAATCTAATAAATGATTTCCATCAATAGAACTTCCAGGAATCGTGATTCTGTATAGAATCACACGTCCATATGCCACAGGTAAGGAGTTTACGTTGTGTGTCGAACCATGATAAATTGGCAGTAAATTTAATACTTCAGTTTTAACATAATAGAAGAGAAGAATAAAAATTTCACAAATAGCTAACCTACCCTGAGCTTGACAAGAACGTAAATTTAAAAAAGTCATGTAACAGACATCGATACCACCACAACAAGTAGTGTACAAATAGATACGAAATTTGACAGGTACTTCTTCAGGATTGTCGCAGTGTCCTTGCAAAGTTTGGTTAAGATTCATACAACCGAAGTGCGGAAAATAAACGTACTTATTAGGCATTTTGGGTCGATAGCCCTACTTTGCCGGCCAGTTAACGTTGTCCCTCAGGCCTGGGCACAATTTAATTCCCACGCTTCGGGGGTAGGAGAAAAATGTGGCAGACATGACGTATTCTCTTCACCGTAATTAGCACGATCCGCCTGCCTGAGCTTTCTTTGTCTCACAGCTACACAAACTGAGACGATTTTAAGGGAAAGCTAAAACCGTATTTTTGCATCGACCGGGAATCGAATCCGAGATCGTACCTCTGGACGCTAGTGCGCTGTTCCTAGAAGCCTTTTTTTCTGAAATAACTGAGTATTTGCGCAGTAATTACTAGGGAGCGGATTTCTACAATTTTACATATTTTTTTCGTTGCTTCAGGGCATAGCAAAGTAAACTTCCTTAACGTTTGGTTAGAATTGGATGCTATGAAGATTAATATGTTAGTGCATATTTGTGTACATTTGGCGAATTTTTCCTGTTGGTGCGTATTTCTATAATTATAGGAGCATATTTAGCTTATTTCGTTAAAATAGAGACGTATCTCTAAAACGTTTCATGTTTTCATAGAATCTATTAGTGAGCGGTCATGGATTAGAAAGAGCTTGTCACAGTTGGAGTTTTTTGTTATTTTCTGGAGATGATAAATACTTGTGAAAATATTTCTTGATATCATTTTTTTTAAACCAGACAGAAAAAATTAAACTAGACATACAATGTACTTTACTAAGGTGCATATTTACTTCAATTATTTATCCCGCGAAGTAAGCTCGGCTATATTATTTGAACAAAAATATCTCTTTTCATTCCAACCATAGTTCTTCTGAACTTTATCAAGAAAGGTTTATTCAGGAAACGAAATATGTTTATTTTAATTGCATATTAAGGAGCATATTTCAGAATTTTTAGGTCATAAATGCATATTTTTAAAAGCAAATTTCAAGATTTTTAGGGATATAAAATTCTTCTCCCTAGTAATTTCACTAGGAGGAGGATAAGTATCCGAGTACGTTTGCGGCGGATTCCCACTAGTTTTATTTGTATGAGTGGGTGGATTGCAGGGTCAAGACAGGTCTCTTACTTTTGAACGAGAAATTCGAACCCGTAAAATTAATTCTTGGATACTGTGTGTTGCAAGAATGACAAAAAATTATATTATTTATTTACATTAACTTTATGACAATGAAACAAACATTTGAGAATTGCAATATGGATCGCGAAATCATTCATCGACATTATGAACTAGAAATGCCGGATTCGCTTTTTGTCTATGGAGCCAAGAGGGAACGAAGAGAAAGTTGCGGCGGAAATGTAAGAGTACCACTGCGAATTACGTGGCTCAGCAGACTCAGCTCACCAAATCAAATTTCCGTAAAACATTTAATAATTTATGTATATTATCTGCTTGTAGACAGAGCTCGCGGTTAAAGTATTCAAGGAGTTCTTGTAAGGTAATACCTTTATACTGTGGATCGGTCTTGTGAATCGGTATTTAATCCCCTCCTACACGTTCCTACCAGCCTTCAGACTGAATCTCAATATTTCTTTGTTAGGTTTCACTTTTGGAAACATAAATTCTTATTTATATACGTTAAGAAATCGTGTTTCCTCCGCAAGGAAGTGGTTTAAAAAAGAAACTAATGACCAGTTATGTACAATTAAAATACATCGATTTGATTCTTATTCACGAACACCATGTAATTTAGTAAACGTAAGGAGTATAAGCAATAGACTACATCACCTAGTAAAGATGTGATCTGTAAATGAAGAATTTCGTCGAACGATTTGCACTTCCGTCACTACTACACCATTTTACTTCTCTTACAAAATCTTCCTCTTCCTCGAAATACGCACAAATAAGAATGAAATTCTGCATCAATCTGGCATGGCGTTAATGTCGTTTCTCCAACGTGGCTGCCAGAAAACGATTCAATTTACAATGCTGCACTAGTGCTATGCGTGATACTATGTCTTTTATTACGCCATACATTTCAAGTCCAAGGGACGTAACTAATATTTTTAGAGCGACATTAAACTTTTAAATAGAAATCTCAAAGCTTAGATTTGTAGGTGGTTGCCTTTTGGACTTGGGCCGATGACGAGTCATCGGCCGTGACTCCCCTCATAAGCATCACCTCCTATCTTATGTGCGCCACTGAAACTTTTTAAAAACATATTTAAAGTCGCTTTTCAATCTGCTAAAATCCTATAACTGTAAGTTACATTGAGGTTAACGGTAACCGGACACACACAAACATCCATGCCCCGGGCGGGTTTCGAACCCGCAACACAAAAGAACGAGCCCGGTACGGCTCTTTAAGCCTTAACGACCTCGACGATCGGAGCCGGCACTGAATATTGTTTTCATTAGATTATTTTTTATTAGAGGTTGTGTGTGTGTGTGTGTGTGTGTGTGTGTGTGTTGGTGGCCGATGAAAAGGTGAAAGTGAATAGTAACTAGTTTAGTCACAAAGACCAATCGGACGATGAAACCGACTTGGATAGCCTGGGTTATTAAGGCCGACACGGTTTAGCGAGCTCAGGACGAAGATTCGCGGGTTCGAATTCCGCCTCGAGCGTAGACTTTTTTGTGTATTATTGCGTGGTGGGGCTATCCGAACCCTTTTGTAACACCTTTCAACTATTTTATTTCACATCAAAAGCCGAGTTAAGCCCAGAGCCAGCATGAGCGCTGTCTTTGCACCGACCGTAAACGGAAGACTTCAGTTTCGAGTTCCTGCAACGGTAGTAGACGGGAACAGTTTCCTAACAAACGGTCCACGGGCCGCGCGCGATCTTTCCTTCATCCTCCTTGTCCTATTACTCCTTACTTATACTACACACTAACACACACACAGGCACTACACTATCACACTTGTTAGGAGACCGGTCGGAAGTTTAGAGCTTTTCCCGGCTGGGTTGATTGATTGAAGAAATAAAAGGAGTCATCTTCGTCAACATATCAGCTTTATTAAGATAGCCGGCTTTCGACGGCTTTGCCGTCATCGTCAGTCTAAAGAATACAGAAAGATACAAAAAAATTTTATAAATATATACACAATAAGATAGAAAAAAATTAATTAAATTACAATTGATGGATAACTCTAAAATATTTCATTACAATTGATTAATTAAATTACAATTGATGGATAACTCTAAAATATTTAGTTACAGATAAAATTTCAAAAACGGTAAGGGGGGGGAATGCAACGGGAGGATTAGTGGCAGTTCAAATTAAACAAAAAATCAATACAGAAAGACACATTGTATGGTTGCAAAAGTTAAGGAACATATAGCAGATAAAATTATAAAATTAATTGCGGTGGGGCAGAGGAATTAATACTATACAAGCAGTTCAAATTTCAGGATTATAACTATTTGTGGAGAAATATACATTCTCATATTCAAAGAAAAACAAAATATATATATATATATATATATATATATATATATATATATATATATATATATAAAACATATATACATATATAAAAAGGGGGAATAATAAAAATAATAATTCATATTAATGTTATTAAAAGATAATAATTGAATAGAAGTTAGCCTTTTTTGCTTACCTCCTGTGCGGAAAAAGTCAGGACTTGCCCAGGGAATGCCCGGGGTTTTTTGTTTTCCGGAATGGGGGGGGTGGGGGGTGGGGTCTTTTTGTTTTTTGGAAATGTCTTGGAGGGGGGAGTCAGTTGGGACGTCGGGGTTTTAAAAATTAAAAGGGGGACAGGAAATTAGTTTGTTCATTGAGAAGGGCCTCAGATTTCTTTTGGCGAAATATATAAAAGTTTCAAGCATTTTGTTCAAATTTATTTTTTTTTTCAAAATTTTGTTTCTGATCTGGGTGGAAAATGGCCTGGTTTATGATGTAGAAAAGTGCGATTTTTTGTGTTGTGTTTCCCATGCATGTAAATGTTTTTTAAATTTTGGGTATTAAAGCTTCCCAGTTTGCCCATTTTTGCCCGCAATTTGGCATGTAGTTCTAAACCCGTTTGCCATGAGTGGGTGGTTTGCGAAAAAGTAGTTGTTTGGGGGATTTTGTGTGAAAACGTGAAAATTGTATTTTGAAGAATGGGTACCTTGCCAAGACGGAATAGAAAAAAATTTTGAGGGTTTTTCGGGTAAGGGTAGTTGTTTTTTTTGTTTCTTCTTTTTAATTTGCGGGAATATTTTTAAACGGAGTGGTATACATTGGCGGTAGCTGTATTTAATGGGCTTTTCTCTTTAAGGTTCTTTATAGGAACAACAGTTTGAATCATGGAAAAGGTTTTTTGGTAGCAGATGGATGTTGGGATGTTTATATGACAGTTTTCGGTGTGTGGTTTTTCTAAAAACAGGTTTTTTTGTCCCGAGAGGTTGGGTCAAAAAATTTAAATTGATTTTTTCTTTTCTAGTTCTTTGTGATTTTAAGGGGGGTTCATTAAGAACTCGGGGAAGATTCGAGTTGTCTTGTTGTCCTGTCCATAGAGCTAAGATGTCACGGGGGCCCAGTATTTTTAAATTTTTGAAAAAGGGGGAGTTGTGTCTCAAAAAGTGCCCAAAATTTTCCGAACATGTTCAAGTAGTGGAAGTGGTGACCATCAAAGACCAAATTTTGTTTGAAAAAGGATTAAACATGAGTTAGTGTCCATAGAGTGAGATCAGTTTTACAGTTCTTTCGTTTTGGGTGGGGGAGTTTTGCCCGGGTTTTTTTTGAAAAAATTAATTTACGGGTCTTAAAAGGAATAAAGTCTAAAAGGGATATCATTTGGCCCGGTAGGGGGAATTTTGGGCCCAAAGTTCCAAACTTTCTTGATTGGACGGTTTTAAAAACGTATGCATGAAAATTTTGTTGGGGGAAGTTTGGGGTAATGTTTTATAGGAAAAACCCAATGGTTTTTTTTTTTGGTTTTAGAGGCCGTGGGGAGGGGGGAAAGGGAATAAAATTTGGGATCTAGTGAATGGGGGGGAGTCCTTGGTTTTGTTTCAACTTAACAAAAAACCATGGGGCCTTGGGAAATTTTTTCAAAGTTCTGTATTGGGAAAACATTATTTTTCATTTAGCTTGGGGGAAAATTTGGGCCGTGTTCCCCTTTTCGCTTTGTTTGGGGTTTTTTAGTGGCTTTTGGGGCAGTTGGGGGTAATTTCATGGGGTTTTTTTTGTGGCGGCTTGGGTTTTTGGGAAGGCGGTCATTTTAGTTTCAAAAATGTTGTTAAAGGGGAATTTTTTTTGTTTGAATTATAATTGTTTGTTTAGTGCTCCGAACTGAAGGAGGGCAAGTTTGAGGGCCCAAAAAAGTTGTTAAAAAAGAAAAGGGTTTCTTTGGAAATGGTGCCGTAAAAGCAAGGGGGGGGCCGGGCCGGGGGGAAAATGGCTCAACCTGAAAAGACCCTTTCTCCAAGATTTAAAAGGGTTTGAGGGGGACCATTCGGTGTATGTTAACTCCCCCGAAACAATAGGATCCAGGAAAATTTTCCCCCGCAGAATCCCTTTTTGGGCCGGGTTTTACAACTTGTTTGGTCCCAACATTTTAAGGGGCCTTATGTGAAGATTTGTCGAAACTTTTGTAAATCCGGGAAAGATTTTGGGATTTTGAAAGGAACCCGATATTGTCCGTAGAAGTAAATTTTGGAAAAAAGAAGTTCACGATGTTTTGTTTGGTCCATGTGGGGTTTGATTTTTTTGTTTACGTTCTTATAAGAAAAAAAAGAGTCATCTTCGTCAACATTCAGCTTTTTTGATCCCTTTCGAGGGTTTTGGTCATCTGTCAAAAAAGAAGATACAAAAAAATAAAAAATAAAAAAAAGAAAAAATTAATTTTAAAATTGGGATAACTCTAAAAAATTTCAAAAAGAAAATTAAAATTAATTTAAAATATTTGTTAGATAAACAAAAAATAAAAACAAAATTAGTAGTTTAAATTAAAAAAAATCAAACAAAAATTTTAAAGTTAAAAGTTGGGCATATAGCGATAAAAAATTTTAAAAAATTGGGTGGGGGGGGTAAAAACTTCAAACAGTTCAAATTTCGGATTATAATATTTGTGGGAAATAAATTCTCAAATTTAAAAAAAAAAAAATATATATATATATATATATATATATATATATATAATATATATATAACATATACATATACATATATAAAGAAATGGGAATAATAAAAATTTAAAAATTATTTAATTTATTAAAAAGATGGAATAAATTTTAAAAGAAATTTTTTTGCTTCCCGCTGTTAGCAAAGTGACGCTTAAGAACGGGGGTTTTATTCTTTGGAGTCGGGGGGTTGGAGGTCGTTTAGGTTCTCTGAAATTTTTAGGGGGCTGAGGGCGTAAAATTGTTAAGGGGGGAAAAGGGAAATTAGTTTTTTTCATTGGAAGGGAGATTTTTTTTGGTTGAAAAAAAGCAAAAATTCGTTCCAGAATTTTTTTCATTTTAAAAATTTTATGTCTGAGCGGGGGGAAAAATTTCCCGAAAGTGTTAAATGGGTTTTTTGTGTTGTGCTTCCATGCATGTAAAGTTTTTTTTCCCGGGGATTGTTTAATTTTTTCCGAGTTTTTGCCTCCGTGGCAGGTATTCATAAACCCCGTTTTGCCAAAGGGGGGGGGCGGGGAAAAAGTTGTTTTAGGTTTGGTGGGGAAAGCAAAATTGATTTTTGGGAAAAGGGCCCCCGCAATTTTTCCAAAAAGGGAAAGAAATTTTTGATGGTTTCTGGGAATGGGGTGACTTTTATATTTTGTTTCTTTTTTATTTAAATTTGTGGAAAGGCAACAGGAGGTTTCCAGGGGTTTTATGTATTTTTAAGGTGCGGCCTTTTAAATTTCTTGTGTGGGGGGCCCAAAAATCTGTGAATCATGGCATGGAAACACAGACTTGTTGGCCCCCAACGACAATTTTTAAAAAAATTCGCTACCCCAAAAGGTCGTCCTCTCGTTTAAAAATATTATGAAATAAAAAAGAAAAAACTAAAAATTAAACCTCCCCCATTTCCCAAAACCTCAAAAATTTTTTTTGCTTTGAAAAAATCCAAAAAACCTTTTTTCCAAAAAAATTTTCCGTTTCCTCCCACCAAAACCCCAAAACCCCACCTCGCACCCCCTGGGAAAAACGGGGGTTTTTGAACCCCGCCCATGCGAAAACTAAATCTCGGGCAAAAAGAAACTTTTCCAATTGCTTTTCTGAAACAACCAAAAAAACCCTTTTACCATTTTAAACGCACCAAATTTACCCAACTGAATCAAAATTTTGAAATGAAAAAAATTCTGGAAAAGAATGCTTTAGGGAAAACTTTATATTTCAAGCCAAAAAGAAATCTGGGAATAAAAACCCCCTGTCCCCCTGAAATTTACCCCGACTCCCAACTGTTTTCCCCTCATTTTGAAACAAAAGAACCCCCGACCCCCACCCCCTTTGAAGCTTAAAAAACCCCTTACTTTTCTGGGCAAGGTCGACTTTTTTCCAAGCGGAGGTAACAAAACGGCCCCAACGCTTTTTTCAATTATTCCCTCTTTAAAACATTAATTGAAAATTATTATTATTATTCCCATTTCTTTTTGTAATTATAATTGTATTTTATAATAATATATAAATTATATATATATTATTTTGTTTTTCTTTTTTAAAAGAGAATGTATATTTTACAAAAAATCCCGAAATTTAACTGCTTATAGTATTAATTCCCCCCCCCTCTAATTTTATCGCTATATGTTCCCCCAACTCAATTGTCTTTTTTGTATTGTTTTTTTAAGAAATGCCCTATCCCCTTGGTCCCCCTTCCTTTTGAAATTTTTTCTGTAACTAAATATTTTTATCCATCAAATTTTTTTAAATTTTCAATTGTAATGTATTTTTGAGTTTCCATCATGTAATTTAAAATTTTTTTTTTCTTATTTTTTATATATTTATAAAAATTTTTTTTATCTTTCTTATTCTTTTTCTGAGAGCAACAAAAGCCGCCAAACTTAATAAAGCTGATATTTGGGCGGGTCCCTTTTTTTTTTCTTTAAGAAACTCACAACATAATCAAAATTTCCCCCTTGGACCAAATTGATTTAACTCTTTTCTCTTTCCCAAAAAAACCCACGACTATTCTGGTTCCTTTCAAAAAAGCGCAAAAATATCTCCCCAACCGACAAATCTTACCCAAAACCGCCCCTTAAAATGCGAAATCAACGTTGCTGAAACTCGGAAACAAAAATGGTTTCTGCAGGGACAACGTTCTCTGATTTTTTTGAACAGGGGGGCTCCCACTTTCCCCGATGGTACCCCCGAAAATCATTCGGGTGTCTTCCTCTTGAAAACAGAAAAAAGTCTCAAACCGTGGTTTAGCACCTTTTTCGCGCTGCGCCCTACCGTCGTTTACGGGCGATCTCCTCCCAAAGTAATTAACCTTTCTTCGAAAAACTATCTTTAAAGAACATTCCGAAAAGGGCCCCCAAAAGTCCTCCTTCCCGTTCGTAACCAAAAAAAACCAAATTTTGCTTCAAACGAACCTTTCTTCAACCAAAAGGCTTTTAAAGGGGGAAAACCTGCCTGCCATAAAAAAACCAAAGTTACTCTGACGCTTAGAAAGCCCGAAAAAACGACCAATACAAAGCGACAAAGAAAGGTCATCATTTTAACCAAGCCAAAAATGAAAGATTTCGAATGAGGAACTTGAACAAATTTTGGGCCCCCGGAAACTTTTTTGTTGGTAGAACAAGATCCCCCCGATCTTTTTTCCCTTCCCTTTGCCCTGCGCCCAAAAACAAAGAAACTTCCTTGGGCGGGTTTTTTAACCCCTTCACGGGGCCCCACGAATCAAAACCTTTCAGAACCGGCGTTAAACCGTCCGCCTGCGTTTTGGAAAGTGACCAAACCAAAAAAACCCACCGACCAAACTGTTCCTGACGTTCAAATTTTTGAACCAAATTTAAATTTTTTTAAATATCCGGGCCTCCCCAATCGAACGAACTGCCAATCGATCTCCCTTGGACACTACTTTATTTTTTTTCTCAAACAAAATTCGGGCTTCCGATGGGAACCCCTTCCCCCCTGGAAAAAAGGGGGGAACCTCTTTTTGAACAAAATCCCCCTTTTTCAAATTTAACATGGCCCGCCCTCGTGACATCTTGTTTTGGAAGGTACAACAAACAACGTCTTCCCGGTTCCTTTAAATCAGACCCCTCCATAAAATCCTAAAAAAACTGAAAAGAACCCAAACATAATTTCTTGACTAAACCGGGTTTTGGACAAAAACCATCCCCTGTTTTTTGAAACCCGCACACGAAAACTTATCATAAACATCCCCACCATCTGCTCCAAAACGCGCCCCCCCATGATTTACGGATTTTTTACCTTTCCTTTCGAAACAATTTTAAAGAAAACCCCCAAAAAACATGGGTACCGCCAATGAAAACGTCCTTGTTGACAACTATTACGCCAAATTAAATGAAAAACAAAAACTACAACCTTTCCCCCCCGGGAAAAAAATTTTTTTTATTCCCTTCTTTGAAAAAATTGGAAGGAGCCTATTTTTAAAACAATTTTTACTTTTTACCACACACAAATCCAAACAACTCCCCGACACCCCCCCCCAAAAGGGGTTTGGGCTACTGCCGACAAAAAACTCGGACAAACTGGAAACTTTTCCGGAAAAGAACCCCATGCGGGGCCAACACAAACAAATGCCCTTTTTTCCCCATCTTTAAAGACCTTTTACCCGACTAAATCAAAATTTTGAAATGAAAAATTTTGGGAAAAGAAATCTTTAAAATCTTTCGTTTTCAAAACGAAATCTGAGGTTTTCTGAACCAATTTTTGTCCCCCCGCTTAATTTTCACCCCGCGTCTGCCCCCCCCTAAGTTTGAGAAATAAACAGACCTCCACCCCCCCCCCTGTTCGGGGCATAAAACCCCTTTTCAGTTCTTTTGGGGGCCATTCGACTTTTTTCCAACCGGGGCAAAAAAGGGTCAACTTTTATTCAAATTCCCTCTTTAAAACTTAATATAATTATTATTTTTTAAAATTGTTTTATATTTTATATATATATATATATATATATTTTATTATATATATATTATATTTTTGTTTTCTTTTTAATTAAATTTTTACAAATTAAATCCCCAAAATTTTAACTGCTTTAAAAAATTTAAATTTCCCCTTCCCCCCCACCCAATTAAATTTTTTAATTTTATCTGCTTTTGTTCCAAAAAAAAACAAAGTTCTTTTTTGTTTTTTTTAAATTTTAATGCCCTAATTTCCTTCTTTCCCCCTTTTTAAAATCTGAACTAAAATTTTTGATTTTCATCAAAAATTTTAAATTTAAACTTTAATGAAATATTTTGGTTATCCATCAATTTTAATTTAATTTTTTTTTTAAACAGGTTTTTATTTATAAAAATTTTTTTTCTTTTTGTATTCTTTTTTGACGACGAGGGGCCCCAAAACCGGGTTTTCTAAAAACTGATATTTGACGAAATATCCCTTTTTTTCCTATAAAACTCAAACATCAATCAGAATTCCCCTTGATTGATTGATTTTTGTTTTGGGGTCCCCGCTTTGGTCTTGTCCCTTTGGTTGGGGCATGTTTTTTCGAGGATGACGGTGACTTCCCGCTGGATGGCGAATCCGGCACTAACCCATCGGCTAGTGGGGGTTTCCTTCCCGAACTCTCCGCGGAACCGCCTCAGCCGGGACAAGCTCAAAGCTCCCGACTGGTCTCCCGGAATATGTAGTAGTGTAGTGCATGTTAGTGTAAGTGTGTATGTAAGGGGAGAGCATAGGACATGGAAGAGGAAGGGTAGATCGCGCGCGGTCCGTGGCCCGTTTGTTAGGGTACTGCTCCGGCATTCGCCTGGTGTTGATCGGAGAAACCACGGAAACTACCGATCAGAGCAGCCGGCTGCTAGAATTCTCCTCCAGACAGCGACTGAATTCGACCTAGCTGAAAAGCTAATGTCGAAAATCCTGCCGCCGTCAGACTCGAACCTAGGACCTCCTGGTCAGAGGCGCTGCAGTGACATCAGTTGATGCACTGAGCTACCGCTCCCGATCCCCGGCTGGGGTGACCGCCATCTACCGCGATGAAATCATACCCCACGAGACAAATGACCTTACCAGTTGCCCGGTAGCCGACGGCAGGTCGGCGCCGAATCTCGACATCCAGCGGGGGAAGATCACCGCCACCTCCTGAGGAAAAAATATGAACTACACTCACGGGGCTAATGACCTAAGCTGTTGACGCGTCCGGAATCACCGACAACCAACCAACCAATCGTAATGCGTGTTGTTAACGAGCAGAATTCCATTTAAAAGTAGGTTGTCCTTGCAGCGCCGATGATTATTATGTGCAGTGGTGGTGTGAAGTTGAGGAAAACGAGTGTGTAAGAAACACATTGAAAGTAAGTGATCCGCTGTACAGTGCGGTGAAGTGATGTGTGGTGCGGTGAAATGCTATGCAAGCTTGCACGGTGAAATGTTCGAGTTAATTTGTAAAGTTCGAAAATTTTGTGAAGTTGTTAAGTTCTATAATGTTAGTATTCTACCACCAACTTCTCAAACTTATTTGCAGAATTAGAAATAAATCTTATCTAATTTAATCTAATCTTAAAATGTATTTTTAATTGATGTAATAATAATAATAATAATAATAATAATAATAATAATAATAATAATAATGTAATAACCAGCATAACCGTGCGAGAACTCTCGCATGTTAAACCCAACCCTCTTCCCTATTTTTCCATTTCCATATTAAGCCATATATCTTTTTCTTCAAGACGTCGTTGTAGTTGATAAAAATAAAATTCAAAAATTGGGCTGATGATGGTTTTGGGTCGATATCGTATTAACATCGATGTTTTGGGTCGATGTTTTATTAAAATCGATGGTTTTGCTCCTTTTCTGACATTTTAAGGAATATATTTTTGCATAACTTACGTGTGTAGTATTTTCCTTTGTTTGAATTTCCCTTTTGCATTATTGTGTTGTTCCTTTAAAACCTCACTACGCCGAACTCTCATTCTTGGGGACCTATATATTTTTCATTTAGATTTATTTTCTTACATAGGTTATTCTTATGTTCATCTATCTTAAGTTATAGTACCCTTTAATTATAAAATATGGTAATAATCATATTACGTTTTTTAATTTCAATAATTAAAGAATAGTATAACCAATTAAAGTATTTTCTTATAGTTTTTACGTGTCCCCTCTCTAGTTTGAATCTATCTTACTTTTTCCTCTTATTTGGAATATTAAGTACGAGGTTCATTTTTTAAGTAAGAACAGTTTTTAAGTGGAGTAACAGCAACTCTATTTATGAACATAAATTGTATCAAAAACTTAAGTATGAACATATTTTTACTTTTCTACATAGTCACCAAGAATATCTAAGCATTTATTAAGTCGTAGCTCTAGCTTTTGATCCCCTCATCATAGAACTCTGCCGCCTGAGCATTTAACCAGTTAGTAACAGTTTCTTTCAACACGTCCTTTTCAAATTGCTTTCCACCAAGATATTATTTGAGTTGATGAAAAACATCAAAGTCTGATGGTGCCAGGTCAGGGCTGTAGGGGGGATGATCCAGTAAATCCCATCGAAAGTTGCTCAGTTGCGTCTTTGTCATTGCTGCAGTGTGAGGCCGAGCGTTATCGTGAAGCAGCACGACGCCGCTATACGAAGTCCTCACCGGGGTTTTGAATAGCGCGCCTAACCTTGGTTAGTGTTTCGCAATATCTCTCAGCATTTATGGTCATTCCTCTTGGCAGAAAGTCAATCAGAAGAACGCCTTTCCAATCCCAAAAGATCGTGGCCATGATTTTTCGTGTTGAAGGTTCCTGTTTGAATTTTCGTGGTGTCGTCGATTAAGTTGAGTGATGCCACTCACTGGATTGACGTTTAGTCTCTGGAGTGTAGTATGATACTCACTTTTCATTACCGGTAACAATATGATTCAAGCATTCATCACCACTCTTATCGTAGCACTCCAAAAATGACAAAGAATGTGCAAAACGCTTCTTTTTGTGATCTTCTGTTAACATTTTTGGCACCCATCTCGCACACATTTTTTGTAATGAAATTTGTCGGAAACAATATAATAAACAACCGATCTTGAAAGTCGTGAAAATTTCTCATGAAGCTCGCCAATCTTAAAGTGCCGGTTTAGATGAATTTCCTCATAAACTTTTTTCTCACGTCTTCATCAATGACAGTTGGTCGCCCAGATCGTTCTTCATCATGAACATTTGTTCTTCGTTTATTGAAAATCCTACATCATTTACTCACATTACTGTCATTCATTACACGTTCACCATGAACTTCAACAAGCTACCGGTGAATTTCGGCGGGACGAACTTGTTTTGCGTTTAAAAACCGCATAACTTAGCGCACATCACAATCGGCGGATTTATTGATTAACATGGCGACAAACAAAGCAGTGTTACGATAGAACTAACAATGGCAAAGACATGAAATCAACTGACGGCGTAGTTGGGGACTGGGCAAGAGTGGCTGACCTTGAGCGGGCGTCACGTGACAGCCTACGCGGTTGCTATGCGCAAACGGTTCTTACTTTAAAACTGTCCTTCATATATTAAGAGCTCTGATATCCGGATTTTTCCTGTCTTTGTCTTTCTGTTCCATTTTCTCTTAGTCCCTTGTTGCTCTGTTCGTCACTCAACGAGTTCCGCCTCCTGTCTCCCTTCCACTCCCTCGGGGATTTAGAGAGCAACATCCGGTTAACCGGTTTTAATTGTAATTAAATAATTAAACGCGCCGTACGTAGTATCTGGCGGTATCATTTGCAATTTACACTTTACATAGGGAGGCGGAGGTGTGGAGTGAGCTACCTGCCAACAGGCCTACTTGCAAATTAATATGCTAAATCTCTCAAGCAACTTCTGGCATGAGACGGTCATGAACCAGGTATTCAGTGACGTACTGCCACTCCGGAGAAATTTGTTCATCCCTTACTTTTAAACCTCGCGCCAGTTTCTCTGAACGCAGTGCGCGACTCCATACTTGATCTTTTTAACATGGCCGATAACAGTGCATCACCTGTTCGGTTTCATCAATCCCGAGCTAAAACGGTGACGTCACTGGTGACGTTTAAGCTCCGCTTGGGCGAAACCGTAACAGCTGATGAACTGTCATCAACCAGGATACATAAATTCAAGTGTAGTAAGATCTTACCTTGCCCACGACCTTGACGATCCGATCCTAGGGTTTACACTCCCGACGATGGTAGGAGTTTGGCACTACCGACATAGTCAGGAGGAGGATTCTGGCAACCGGCTGCTCTGATCGGTAATTTGTCGTGCTTTCTTCGATCACACCAGGCGAGTGCCGGAGCAGTACCAACAAACGCGCCCGGACCACGCCATCTTTCTTTCCTCTTCCTTGATCTATCTCAACCATCCATAGATACTTACACTGACATGCACTACAAACAATACTACATGCCGGGAGACCGGACGGGAGCTTTAGCTGTCCCAGCTGGATCACTTTACTGCTGTACACTGGGAGATAGCTGTTTGGGGAATCCTCATTAGCCGACGATACGTCGGCGCCGGATCGCCATCTAATGGGGAAGTCCACTGCCACTTCCCAATGAAAGCATGCACTACACTTAATGACCTTAACGTCGGCGCGCCCCGAATCCTAAGAATCAATCAATCAATCATCTCAAGGACCTCGCATTGCCGGTCCTGCCGGCGTCATTCCTCCATCCCACCGTCCTTTCACCTGGCTCCGCCCACCACCTCCTAGAGTTATAAAGCCTGCTCACTGTTTCGTGACGTCACCGTAGGTAGTCATGGAGAGCGTCGGTCATTCCTCATTTACCATGTCCACAGCATTTTCAACGCCAGGAAACCCGTTTTACTCCTTTTGTATTAAAATTATCAATTCATGATGAAAGTTCTTTTAAGTACATTTTATAAACATTGGTTTTCAATACAGTATATTATAACCTATTTATTGAGAATACAACTGATGAATTTACTGAAAATACTCAATCTTCCTCAATTTGTTTGATAATCTATAATTTTTTGACAAAACTTAACAAAAATACAGCTTTTCAGCGTAAATGTTTGACTAATCATTTACTGAATGATCATTTACACGAGCATCATGAACGAATTCTCTCTCAGATATTTTAAGACATTTCTTTCACATTTCAAGACAGCACACATTTCTTTCATTGGTGACTTTTGAAGCATTCCTTATTACAAAGGAGTCATTAGGAGCAGTCACACATTCTCATCTTACATTTTCTTCAGTGTATATTCCAGGAAAATAAATTTCTTCCCTTTTAAATACAATAGTATATCAATGCATGATTAAAACTTTGTTCTGAGCACATGGTTTTATTAAACACATTTCTTTATAATACAATACATTAAACCTAATTATTTACAATATAATACACATCTATTTATAATACATCACTGAACTTATTGGAATGTATGTAGTTTTCTCTGTAATGTCCATTTCCAGTCTTTCTCGCTTTTCACAAGGGCCTTCCCGTCTGGAAAACTCCTTGGTAAGGTGGGAGCTGGACAGTTAGGGAACACAGATGATACAGCATCACTTCATAACTTCGGTATATTCAGTCTCGATGACAGTGCCTCTCCTTGTTCATTATACATCACCTTCTCTCAAATAATATCATTTTGATGGAAATGAAGGTGGCATACCTGAAACAAGAAAAAAATAAGATATAATATGTATAATAATAATAATATAATAATAATAATAATAATAATAATATAAAAAAAATAATAAAAAATAATAATAATAATAATAATAATAATGAGGTTGCATGAGGGTGAACTAAAATTGTACAGTGGTTAGTCTACAATATTAAATATGTACATAGAATTTAAGTTTCACTTTCAAACCAATTTTACCAAAGAACAAAGGAATTAATTTGAAATTAATTCATACACCACTGAGACTTTGCTTCATACTTCCGTAAGGTATCCTTTGACATAAATTATTGTTTGTTTTAGTTACTTATTCATCAGTTACAGGAAATCTCTAAGATTGTTTGTGAGGTTATGAATTTTTAGGCATTATTTACAATTGGAGTGCTATAACTTAAAAGCTACTATTCTACAATTATTTAACTTATAGTTTAAGTTTTTACTATCACTATTCACTTAACAGTATACAGAAAATAGTTCAAGTTCAGCATCATATTACAAGGAAGAATTGTAGATGTAATTCCAAACAACTTGGTTTCGTGATAGAACATTAGGAATATTACTAAATAATGTCAAAACTTAGCAACTTACGTACAATTTATGCTTTGAATAAATAATAAATATAATAAATGTAGGTTCGACATGTGCATATGAACCACAGCCTTACCTTCGAGGATTTGGAAGGAACAAAACCTTCTCTGCGAACAGGAGCCGTCCATTTCGTCCAAAGCAGGATCTTTTGGAAAACCAAAACATGTACTTTCAGGCTTCATCGCAGCTTCCTCGACACCTCGGAACTACACATCTAAACGGCATAACAAACCGGCAGTATAATACAGCTATGAATAGCACCGAACACACGAGACAACACCAGACGAATTCAACTGAAAACAACATGCCTGCGTCCGGACCACCCATTCCTCATGACTACCTACGCCGCCATCTTAGTGACGTCGCGTACTGGTGAGCAGGCTTTATAACTCTAGGAGGTGGTGCTCCGCCCTGTTCACCCTAGGTTTCGTTTGGGTTTTTCGTGTTTCCGAGGCGCGTCAACTGCTTCGGCCGTTAGTTTAGTGCATGTTTTTCTCGAGGAGATGGCGGTGGTCTTCCCCGCTGGATGGCGAATCCGGCGCCGACCTACGTCGGCTGTGGGCTCCGTAACCAGGACTCTCCCCAGCGGGCACCCCTAGCAGGACAAGTTCTAAGCTGCCGACGGTCTCCCGGGATATGTGGTAGTGTAGTGCATGTTAGTGTGTGTGTGTGTGTGTGTGTGTGTGTGTGTGTGTGTGTGTGTAAGGGAGAGGATAGGAAAGAAATGGAAGGACAGATCGCGCGCGGTCCGTGGCCCGTTTGATAGGGTACTGCTCCGGCATTCGTCTGGTGTTGATCGGAGAAACCACGGAAAACTACCGTCAGAGAAGCCGGCCGCTAGAATTCTCTTTCAGGCAGCGACTGAATTCGATCTAGGTGAAAAGCTAGTGTCGAAATCCTGCCGCCGTGGGAGTGTAACCTAGGACCTCCCAGTCAGAGGCACTGCAGTGATATCGTTGACGAACTGAGCTACGCTCCCGGTACTCACCTAGGTTACCCCATTCTTGCGATCATCGCCAGGCCATCATCATGGACGGAGGTAAACAGACGTAGAATTTCGGAAAACATTCAGTAACAATTTGAAATTTCAAGTTTCTAACCTAATGGCGCCATTGAAATGAATCAAAATTATTTTAGTAGACAATATTATGAGTTTAAAACATTTAATGTACTTTGATGGATGTCTTCCGCCTTTGCGAATACATGCAAAATACTGAGACACACTTAAATGTTGCTGTAAGGCATAGGGGAGGGGTAATGTTCACCACATTTAACGAGGCAATAACTTTTGGTTTAAAGGTCATGAGTACAAAATTCATAAAGATCGGAATAAAACTGTGGATATATAAGAAATTAAACCAAGATGCATACTTCCCTATGTAATTTGTTTACCAAAAATGTAGGATTAGTTTTGCCGACAAAATACTCTTACCTTTCACGAAAATCCCATCGAAATTTGTTTCCAGAGATTGCAACAGACGCATTGATTTATATTTATAGACATGATTTTTAAAGCATCAAAATAAGCATATGAGATTATAAGAATGTAGTTACAATCAAATCCCAGACACTCCAATTTATTTATTTAGATTAAATAAAAATAAATAATAGCCAACTCGTGGCTCAAGTGAAAGTTGTTCGCCTTTCCCAAGAGGGTCCGGATCGATTCTCGGTCAATTTCATGTGAAATTTGTTCCGATAAAACAGGCTAAATGCAGAGGAAGAGGTGGGGATGGGTGAGGCGGGAGGAGGGAATGAAAGGAGGGGCAGGAATGGAGACGAAGGGATGAGAAAGGTGGGAAGGGCACGGGGTTGGGCGTGGAATGGCGGGCGAGGGTTGGGCTTGGAATGGTGGGAATGGCAGTGCGGGATGGAGAGGACAATCTGAAGGGCGATGGTAGGAGTGGAAGCGGAAGCGGAGCGAAGAGGCGGGAAGGGACGGACAGGAGGTTGTGGGTGTCGTGCGGGATGGGGCGCGAAGAGCAGTGACAGCGAAGGGGGCGGAATGAGCGGAAGTGGTTCCACGACCCCAGCGAACGGCTGCGAGCAGCATGCGCGCTTGTTTCCGGCAAGTCGCTCTCCCACTCCACTTTCTCAGCCTACTGCTTCCACTCGCCCTACTGGCGGGAGGCGCCCCGTCACGCGTCAAGGAATACGAACTCATCGAAACAAATCGGTCACAGCTCTTCGGGAGTATAATGACCAATGACAAACTCAAATGAAGAGTCGATCCTCCTTCCAGCACATTTCCCTTCTATAGTTTCTAGCGATCTTCTACAGCAATCTTCTTTCATTTCGAGTTTTGGCCTGGCATTCCCAATGCTGTCAGAATTATCGTTAATTTTTATACCCAAAACAGTAGCAGCGTAAAACCATCTCTTCCTTCCTCATTTTCATACGTAGATG